>JAZGTK010004241.1:9325-25080 GCA_036877625.1 Ambastaia sidthimunki | reverse complement strand
TAGTTTGAGAGCCAAAAGCAACTAAAGCAAAGTGTATCACTGCAGCCCGTATGTGCTGTGACTGAAAATTGACTGAATCTTGCTGCAATGAAATTGATCTTTTCTTTTTAGTGCTTTAGATTTGAATTACATTTGATCATTTGATCTGAATTGGGCAAGTCCTCTGCACTTTATCATCATTTGCGCATTGTCACGATTACAATTCGTTTTAAATCACACGCGTTTTGTTTACTCTCCGAAGTCTATTCCCGCATGTGCTTGGTGATTTGCTGGTGTTAAATTTGGACTGCAATATTTTGTAAAGTGACTAAATAAAATTACAATCATGTGCTATACTTCTCTGTTCGTTTTTATTTGAATACAATCACACTATTTCAATTCCCTTGATTCCATTTTTAGAGCTATTATATCGTAGGCAGTTGTTATTGTACTTAAGGTGGATATTTTGGCATCACCGCATCGTAGGGTTGCCAAGATGTCCATTTATTTATTGCGCTGAAGATGCATTTGATTCGAGACTGTACAGCTACAGACAGTTAGCTCTCAATCTCTGGATATTTATAATCTCACATCAGTCTGCTTACTGTCTCTCTGGTGCTGGGAAATGTCAAAGGCCAGGCAGAGAGCTTGGAGAGATGTCACGCTAACATCAAAGTCCAGCTAAAACCAGGACCTGCTGCACGGCTGTTATTTTACTGATTGTTGAGCTCTTTCTTCAAGCTCTTAGGTTGTCAGTATCAAGGGTGACCTCTGCTCCTATAGCTCCATGAGAAGAGGAACATGGCTCCACCAGATGGAGCTCAGCAGCCTGGGCTCAGACGCTCTCTCACTCTCTTCGTCCTGTCAGCTCTGTGGAGCTGGAACATAAATCTTTCCTTGCATAGGCCAACCTATAACAATGAGGCAGCTTTTCTGATGAGCCAGCGAGATTGCTCTCTCTGCCAGCTTCAGGGGTAAGGAGAGAAACCAGCTTCATTACCAGTGATGGAGACTCACTTGACTGTATGTCCAGTTTGTGAACCCAAGCTAAGTGTCCTAGATTTAGCTTTATAAGGTAAAGTGTGACATTTTCCGCCGTTCTTGTGGCTTTAAATGGACTTCATGGCGGCATTAGGTGGACGAATGCCAGGTGCTGTAGATGCTTAACGCAGGTATCATCCCACCACTGTCCCATATCAACAAACCAGTGTATGAGTAGGTGTGTCCAAACGTTTGACGAATGGTGGTTGCGTAGCAACACGATACATGACTAGATTGTGAACATATTGCTTCTGTCTTACACTGACGAGGTACAGTGAGATACAAAATTGTCTTTATTTTGCAGAAAACATTGATGCTGAAGGTGACAGCGGGAGAGAGAGGTGAGGAAAGAAGGGTTGTAAATTAGCTATATGCTAATGAACTCCTTAATGACTGCAGAGGCTGAGAATTAGAGGTGGTTTTCTCCACCAGTGGAGCTTTAATGTCTCATACGTGGTGTTGGACTCTGACATCTTTCCATTGCCCATCTGCTTTAGAGCCGATAAAGGGCCACAGTAAATCCTTCAGGCTGGGCTCGTCTCGGCCTATAAAAACACTACATGAATCGGAGCTCTACGCTCCTCCCCAAATGCAGCAATGCGCATTTTATAGCGCAAGACTGGTGACAGATGGGCGCACCAGCGTGGTCACCCCATGATAACTGTCAGCTGTCTTTGACTCTGTACAGGTGTGAGGATACAGATGATGATGCCAACTAGGTGAACTTTTATGATAACATGCTATCAGGGAATCTTGAAGCTGGTCCTTAATTGTTATTTTAGAAGTTAATTTTGTATAAAAGATATAATCAAATTAGTTTTGTTCTAAAATACTGATCAGTTTTAAAAGCTTTAAAAAAGATACATCAGTTTGATGGCTGGAGTCATTAAGCAGGACAGGAAATGGCTTGTCCTGAAAGTGTGTGTGTCAGTACAGTTTTCATACAGTGCTGTGTGTGTTCACATAGATTAATGTTTATTACATTTTAAAAGCTGTCCTTTTCTAAGACGTTTAGGTGTTAGCTCAGTTTAGAGCATTAAGATGAACTAGCGATTTTTATTGTTCAAGATTTAAATATAATGTACAGTTTAAAAATCTGTTTTCATTGAACGTGAGATTTGATTTCTAATGAGAAGTTTATTTTTCTGCCAACAGGTGCTTTTAAAAGTCAAATCTAAAGGTCTGAAACCTTCAGATGAATTCATAAGTTCACCCAGGAGACACTGAACTAATGACTTGGCTACTTTTTGTTTTTTCGTCTTTTCTCTGAAACATTATCACAATCAGTTTTAATTGGCCAGTAAATAGCTGAGTGCATTGTTTGTGGTGAGCACTACTTGAAACATGACCCTCTTGGGTACTGTGAAGAATGGCACATGTTTAGTGCGCGTGTGTCTGTAGTTGGTTATTGGGCCCTGTGGGACAGGACTATACACCAGTCCTCTTGTGTATTCCAAGCATATGTTTGTTTCTTGGGTGAAAAATGGGGACAGTTGTGAGTAAACCCGTATAATAACACTGTTCTGGGATCAGTTCTCAAGCCTATATGATTGTATTTAATGAAAACAATGTTTGTATCGTTGTTGCTTAGTACAATAGAATTGTATAGTGGGCTGTGTGATTTGATTAATTAATCTGTTTTAGTCTTCCACAATTCAATGTATGTCTTCAAACTTACATTTTTACTTGTAAACAATTGAGAAACAGTTTATTTATCTAAGAACAGAGCATATTTGATCTTGGTATGAACGCAATTATTAATTACTTTGGTTTATTTAGTTTATTCAATTAAAATATCATGGAATGTGTAGTATATACTGTGTAGTATTCAGTCTGATAGCATTTGATATTAGCAACAGTCTTTGACCACAGATGTGCTAGCAAGAGCTACAAACAGTAACACAAGTAGTGCTGATAAAAAGTAGTCTTCCAAGCCTGATACTCCATTTATACTATATTATACATATTTAGACTAGTTCAAATATTCAAAACATTCTTAAACTGAGCTTTCACATTCGTAATTTAAGCCTCTGCAGAGTTTAAGTGTGTGTGCTGGTAAACCAGGTCTAGATGCTTAGTTGAAAGCATTGCAGGTCTAAATCGTATCACGGTAATTTTCAGATTTGCAGTCATGTGTGATGCCGGCTAATGTAATTGAACTAATAGCCCTGCTGTTGAGATGAAAATGGATGAGGCTTAATTAAGAGACAGACTACATTACGAAAAGTTTGTGACTTTTTAAACTCAGCATCGTCCTTCAACTGACTTCACACCTCAGTCTCCAATTTTGCTTATTTCCTTTATTTTGTGTGTGTTGTGTTTACTGTGACATTGTAGGAAAGCAAAGTGCTATATGTCTAATCCAGATAATGTGATTAATGAGTCAAATCGAAGACTTTTTAATTATTTCTCAGGAAAATGCAGATTATAGAAGAAGCAACCTGTTTCCTGGAGTCCCACGGGATGTAAAATATTTGCCCCGCTAATTGCAAACTAAACAGTGCAAAACTAGCTTCATCAGCACCCACCGGGACAATTTATAATGTTTAGTCTGGCTGACAGCCTGTCTTTGCCAGTGGAATGTTTTGGCTTATAAATCAGTCAAAGCCTAAAGCTCTTAAGATGATGCCAATTGACTGAACAGTGCTTCTCAGATCAGTTTAGCTGTGCTTTACCTTTCTATAAGCAGAACAAATGTTAGTGGATATGATTAATTAGCATGCTGGGTCGTTAATGGCAAGCACTGCCATTAAATCCATTGCGTTGCGTCTCATGTTTTTTGGCACATCCTGCTATGACTGTTGCATTTTTAAGATGGCTTGTAAAGTTAAAAATAGTCCAGCTTTAAAAATGCGCCTTGAGACTCACGCATTAGGTTCCGTTCTGTTCTGTTCCTGTGTTTTTTTTAATGCAACCATATAGCATTTGTAAATAAGCCCTCAAAGAGCTTCATTCAAAGAGCTTCCAAATTAAACAGGGCTGCCATAAGGACGATTAATTGACAGGAACTAGCATCTTGGAGCTAGTAATTTTTAAAATATGTGGCTGTTGTTGTTAACCAGCAAGGGCTGTCACAGTGTCAGATTTTTACCAGAGGCACGTGTATACGGTATGTGTTTGTGTGCATGTGAAGACAGAGGCCTGCACTGCAGTAACGTGGCCCATTAGACCCTCTTCTCCCAGCTGTTGTTTCAGCGTGCCAGAATTTCACTCACTGCTTCTGTCTGACAGACCGTGCAGACAGAGAAAGAGTTCACAGGCATTGGAGGGAGAATTTGCAATCTCATTTTCGCTTGTGTAATCAAAATCGGAGCTCTCTGTCAGACCAATACCCATTTGTTTGTGAATTGAGGACTTTCTATCCCCTGAGGTCTCGCTGGCCCTGAGACTTTGTCATCTAAATTGACTGAGGATGCGATTTTAAGCCAGCATGGAATTTCATTCCTTTCCTGGAGGAATGAAGCTCCCTTTTAGAGAGACAAATGGCAGTGATATATGTATGAGACATTCCAGTATAGACAGTTTTGCACAGCTGAAGAATTGTTTCTGAAAAACAGTTTTATTTACACAATAAAAAATTAGCTTATCTGTAAATCGCCTCACTTGTTTAATCATTAGGCATAAAGCTTATTTAGAATATTACACTGCTTATTTTGGCAATATGTTTAAATTTTGGCGTGGCTTACGATAGCAAGCTAGCTTTGAAAACATAAGATCCCGCCCATGAGATCTCCAAAGCCACACCTTCTCCAGTAGTATGCAAAAGTATGCAAATACATAGTTTGACAGGCAAGTAGGACATTTGCACCAAATGCAATGATTGGACAAAAATTTCTTTTTATGAAAAGATATTTAAATATATAAATATATTTATAGCATTTTACTTGATGATTGCTATTAGGATGTGAAGAAACTTTCAAATAGCATAAAAATGTTTTTGGAAAAGATCACATATCTTGTCGTTAACTGGTTTGCTATCTCAGCTACATCCTCTTCTAACAGGCATATAAAATCAAGCATACAACAATGTAATTTCCTTAGACAAACAGTTTAGTAGAATGGGGCCATTTCTAGCCCTATTGTTCCCCTGGACACAGAGTGATTTGCATTAAAAAATGGTTTACTCAAAGCCCAGACCTGGACTCCATTCAACACATTTGAGATTAGCTGGAGCCCTGACTGCAGACCGAGGCCCATTTCCCAACATCTTGTTTCTGAATGGGAATTAATATCTGCAGCCAGGTTCCTCCATCTCAGGGAAAGCCCTCCAGCAGAATGGAAGCTGTTATAGCAGAAAGAGAGAACCAGCGTCCTATTAATGCACATGGTTTTAAAATTAAATATTAAACAAGCACGTAAGGGTCTGTATTTAGGTCTCCATATGTTCTTAGTCCAGTAGGTTTGGCTGTAGTCGTGAGGGACAGATTTTTAAAAAATGTCCTCTCACAATACAGCGAAACATCTACAATGTTCTAGGACTCAAATAGGTCAATTCTAATACTGTTAACATGTTTATGTGCTTTTAGGGGATAGAAAATCTCATTAGCCTGGTATGAAAACAACAGAGGTGTATGTGTAAAACAGTGAATTTAAAATGTGCATGTGAACAGATAATTATCCCTCATTGCTGTGTTCATCATACTGGTGTTAATTCCACATACTCATCACAGTCAGGCAGAAGGGACTGGTCAGCATTCACTGTATCATTGTTATTGATTGCTGTTACTTTCACCCTGACTCTGAAGATGAGAGAGGGCCCAGCTTATCATCGTCTAAACACTTTTCTTCTTTCTTTCTTTTTGTCTTCCTGCAGCTCAGATCGACTTATTGATGACACAATAAGGTAAGTCTGATTTCCACCAGCTGTTCAAACACTTTTGCTTAGGCTGTCAGCTTGAACACTTATAAATGACAACGGTTTCCCTATTTATTTGTTTTACCGGAATATAATGTCTGATTGATTGGGTGCTCAGATCTCTGCAGAAACAATAAACTGCCATGGGCAATTTCCTCAAGGAGGAAGACCTCAGTCGAGGGAGAATTACAAACCACTGACCCATTGCTTTTCTGTTCAGTTGATGCTGTTAAAATGTCACAAACGATTGTGCTGAAAGTAGATCCTGACTCTTCTGGGAATCTGACAAAGTGCTTGGTGGTTCTTGTTGGGAATGTTGGATCTCCAAACATGAATTTCCCAGTGGTGCCTCCTCCCGTGGCACACTACAGATCTTCACGTTCCTCTCTGTCTGGGGAAGCCCTCAATTGTCTGCCGACAGATTCTTAATTAAGTTGTCTTTGGTCCATGCAGCTTCTTATATCCCACTATAGTCTTATTCAAGCTGAAAAATATGCTATGTCAGCTACTTGTACTCATTATCTTCGTTTCGTACCACCCACAGCCTGGGGTGAAACGAGAGCTTTGTTTAACGTTTAATCAGGGATTTGGTCTCTGTGGAGTGTGTTTGCTTTAATGATGTCAGCTTTGTCTTCTTAAAACTGAGACATTATGAGATGTACCGCCTATACAGGTAGTATATTTTAACAATACTAGGATCACAAAGGCCACAGTTTGTACAAAGGTTTACATACACAAGGTTAGTGAAGAAGATGCAGTGTGTATCAGCAGACTCTGTTTGGAGGAGATAATTAAGATTGAGATAGATGAAGTTTGAGATAGATTATGCTTGTTGTAATCCTGTAGCGTACAGATCCTCAGAAATGTGGGTCAAAAGCAGAACTTTAACAGTAGATAAGTGATCTTGGCATCTAAAGGTGTCACAGCAAAACTCTGGCTATGACAAAATAACTGCTTGTTCGTGACAGAGGGCACCTGGGGGTAAAAAGCACCAGGGAGTTGACAGCCTCTTGGGGCGACTGTCATGTTTTATTGGCTTTATACCTTGTTTGTGTAAGTGGGGTCTGGCTACTACCTAATTTATCCCCAGAGATCAGGTTAACTGAACCGCTAACTAATAGTCAATGGGTGGCACGCTGGTTAAGGATCGATTTGGGCCAGTTTCACAAGTTGTACCTCAAACACATTTTAGATGGCGTTTGAATTTTTACAGATAATACTCAATGAACAAGGCAAAGGCTCTGATTTAGCATTGTGGTGGAATATATCTGATGGCTTTTATTTTCCAGAGTCGGGCAGACAGGAGCTTAATGGATGCCAGGCTATAGTTTACACTCACAAACCTGCTGAGCTGCAGTTGGACAGAGCTGTATAGTCACGTAGCAATTTAATCTTCTCCACTAGGAGCAGGAAAGCAAGACTCAGCTGAAGAAAACAAATAAGTGCTGGTGCTTGAGACCTACCCGTGAGTTTTATAACGGTCTCTGCGTGCAGTACGAGGCCCGTGAGTTTCAAACAATTGCACTTTAAAAGCTCTGCTTAATTGAAACGCATTAAGCTAGAGCCAATGATGGCGGTTGCAGGAAAACCTCTCATTAGTTGAGAAAATATGAGGTATTCACTTTCTGCAGTGTCAAGGGAAATGGATATGTAATGGTTGGTCACTTTTCTGCATGCTCCTCCCTTCCTGTCTGAAATCAAACCTTTGACGCTATCTGCTGCTGTCTGCAGTTCCAGCAGCCGCTTGATCTTGTGACTGTGATCTTGCGTCAAGGGCAACGTTGAGCGGCTGTTGACCGTTTTCAGTGCAAATATCCATTGCCAATGAATGTTCTTGTGTTTTTTTTTGTCAACAGCATCGCCATGGCAACCAAGGAGAACATGACCTCCCAGCGAGGAATGTTAAAGTCCATACAGAGCAGGGTCAACACCCTGGCCAGTATCCTTCATTTCCAACAGGGGTGCGTGGGTTCAAGTATGCCCACCGAACACATTTTTCTCTAAATCTTAGGTCTTTAGATTGATAGGGTTTTTTTAAAAGCTTTTCAATGTAGTTGCTAAAGAATTTCAAATGTAATGTCGTGTTATGAATCATTCATTGTTTTCATGTACTTACATACTCATGTTCATTCCTATTTTCATTTGCCTGCAGCATATAAGCGCATGTTTATACAGAACAAGGCCTTTGCAATTACCCGTTTATTTGTTGTTGTTGCGACAGTGACCTAGATGGATGTTTAAGACTGTTAAGGAAAAGAAATATGTTGTATTCTGTGCATTTCCTTAACCCCAACCTCAGACCGTTTCCCTGCCATCAATAACCTAATACAGCGAATCAACTTGAGGAAGAGGCGGGACTCGTTGATTCTGGGCGGAGTTATCGGCGTCTGCACCATTCTTCTGCTGCTGTATGCATTTCACTGACAGCCAGGGACACTAACCAACTTCTTTTGGGGGGTGTTGAGCAGAGCAGTGGCCAAGCCTTGAAGAAGGGCTCAGTGAGAGGCAGAACCACCAGAGAAGGGCCACCAAGCAGATGCCCTCCTGGCCTAGTCTGGTAACAGGATCGATCGTGGCCAGCATGGACCTTATTTGTATTTAGCAATGGGAGGGGTTTAGTTCTAACAGCGTTTTCTTTGTTTGGGTACTACAAATAATGCGCTGTTCAGATATGAACTGGGACTGGAGACCAAATTACTAACAGGAATAGATTTCAAAGATCATATTATAACACAGTGGCTTTGACAGAACAGCGATGCCTTGAAGCATCAGCCTGGCATTGTGATTGTTCTTGTATATTATTAATCAGAAATGGGGTTTTAATTTGATGGTCCTTTTAGTGAAAGGGTTTCTCATCATGCTGTGTACTTTGTGAATTAATAAATTATTCATATACAGGATATTAAAAATGTGTGTCAAACACCAGAGGCCGTTCTCTACAGCTTCTATTTTTTTAGATATTTCGAAACTCTTGACAAGGATGTTTTACACTGAAGAGGGGAGTGTTGGAAAGCGGGAGTCCAAAAATAAACGGTTGCCTCGCAGCTTATATTATGTCTGACGCTTCGATTTTAAGATGCTGTCGCTTTATGCTTTTGCTTATATGTGTAAAAGTTTCCAGCTGAGGACAAAATCTGCTTTATCTTTGTCTGTTGTCACGCAGCTGGCCAGCTGTTCCTTCAGACAGGAGCTAAAAGCGGCGTTCACAGTCAACAGACTCCACACAGCTCCGCTTTACAAACTAGAGCGTGAGAGGCGGAAGCAGGCCAGAGCTTTATTCCTGATGAATATACAAGCTGAAAAGAATTGATCCAGGAAGATGAAAAACTAGCACAGTGATTGTATGTGGTGTGAAGACCGACACGGTGTGAAATAGGATGTAGAAGAGGGGTAGAGAAGGAAGGACTGAAATCAAATCAATTTTCGTCTCGTATTGTCACCACCTATTTCTCTTTCCTTGCACTGACAAATGATGTCCCGTCTGTAAAAATTGGGCCTTTTTGCTGAGTTAGCCAGCTGAGTGTCAACTTTTGATGTATCTGCCAGAACTGGAGCAGTCAAACTCTGGTGGTATCACAGAACTTCTTAGACTTTTGGAATCTGTTTGGCTGAAGTGTTTCCATAGATGTTTAATGACTGAGGTTCACACACAACTCAATACAGTCCTTGAGTGACAGAGACATCAGCTCCCAAACAACAATAAACGAATACTGTCTGCAGCTAAATTGGTTTTTCCTTCCTTCCTCTATTCCCTGATGCTCCATTATCTAAAGGTCACATCAGTCTCCCATTGTTCTACTCCAATACACTGACTGGTACCCCGAGATACCAAACAAATGTTTAGGTGCTTTAAGGCTCTTATCAGATTGGAAGAAGACTGAATAACCTCAAAGGTTTTTGTTTGATGTTTATGCACCATAGAAGAAGATGCTATTTACCACAAATGTATGTTTAATAAGGTGAAGATTATTCTATTTTTAGATTAGATTCAATTTTTTTTTCATGTGCAGGGTACAAATGCAAAGCCAATGAAATACACGCAAAAATATATCTTGTATATATTGCACGTAGTTGCTTTGTAAAGTGTTTCCCAGAAATTTTGCTTTGAATACAGAGAACTGATAAATGAGGCATCTTGTTGCTGCAGGTCCCAAACGGCGTACCTCATAGTACCTCATTTTCCTCAACTTCTCTGACACTATATAATAAATCCTCTCTCTTTACTTTCATCAATAACAGGTAGCATTGGGTGAGTTGTGTGTGTAGGATGAAGGGGGGGGATAGTAATACTGTTTCCTAGGCTGCTTGCCAAAAAGTTATGGATGCTGAGTAGCCAGATGAACCTGTAACTGGAGACTTACTGAGATCACAATCTCAGCTCTGTCACTATTGTGCCCTTGAGCAGCACAACCCAAAGCAACTCCAGGTGAATAATGTAACGCCTTTCAGTCCGCTGTAAGTGCTGATATGTCAGTAATACCAAAATGCAATTGATTTTGGACAATCAATGTCTTTGTTTGTTGTTTAAAGTGTTAGTTGTAACTCATTGGTTTGTGTGAGGCGCTTGGTTGTCTGGGCATAATGTGAGGAATGATACACAGGAATGTTTATGTAAGACTTGGAAGACATAGATTTCACTTATTTTCAGACCTTTGCTGTTAAAAGCGCAGTTTATCTTAGTAGGACATGTTCAACCAGTTATAACCAATTTTGAATCCATAATCCAGTCCTCCAAAAATAATGTATTTTTGTAAATAATTTTAAATGCTATTTAGCAAGCCCTGACATTTAAAAAGATATGGGAATGCTCCTCAGCATTTACAGAGCTATACTAGCTGGTTAAAAGCTAAGCTACTAGCTAAACAGCCAGATTCACCAGTTTCTAGATCACAAATAAACTATGCATTTGACGTCTTTGTTTTTCCCACTGCTAATACATCCATTTGAATTCTGATTCTAAATGACTTTAACGCTTAATTGAATTTAATGCTTCAGTCTCACTTAAACTTGTGACTAGATTTGTGTAGGTTTTAAACCCTGTGTCACTGAGTGAGAGAGCTGTTAGTGCTGAGTGCTAGAGTGTGGCTGGGCAGAGGGCCATACTTAGAGATCAGAGACCCAGGGAAGTGCAAAATCAGCCAGTAGATCTTGTGCCATTTCCTTAGTCATGCATTATTTACAACAGCAATGGTCAGGGGCATGAAAAATGAAGCGTGTATTTGTGTGGTTTAGGCAAGAAGGCTTTGAGAGAGAATGCTATTGTCTCACTTTTGTTCTTTCTTGCTAATGTAATAACTTCTTGTTCCTTCATCACTGTGTAAGGTCAATAACTTCAAGCAAATAGTGGACCATGCATGTTAATGTTTATTTCACACTTGCAAAGGTACACAATGACTATGAAAAAACAGATATACAAGTGAACCAAGATTCCAAAATTGAACTTAATAAATCACAGTTTTAAAAGACACGTAGCAGCATTTTTGCATCTCATTTACATCGGCGGAAAGATTATCATGAACAACAAAACAGGTTATAGTAAAGAAAATGGCAATGAAAAGAGCATTAGATCAGTACAACAGAAGTAAGACCATGTGAATAGACTCTTAGATCCTTCTCATAAATGATCTAGAACCTCAACATCTTCATCTCCTTCATTAGGATAAATGCAGTAAAAGTTTATGGGAAGAAATGCAAACATGGGGTCATACAAAAAGCTGTGGTAGACAGATAAAAAATGTGATAAAGTGCTTAGAAACCAATGACAGTGCTGTAAAAATACTTAATTCAGTATGAATGAAGCAGATCAATAGACTTCCCGCTGCGTTTGGAGATCCCCAGTCACTCGGTTTAACCAGCTAGCCAGATAAGTGCTGTCACGTATCTTCTCCTCAGTTCTGTACAACTCTTATTCAATATCAATAGTTCTGACTCACAGGTCTAACCATCAGCACATCAATGATGGATGAGCAATCACAGAGATGCAATAAACACTGTCAGATGTCTTAAAATAAAGTCCCTTACACACAAGCTCTTTATCATTCTATGTGAAGATAGAAAAGTGTCGTATTGTCCACCCACAGCATGCCTAAATATTTCTATAAATATGTTGATATATATCTCATATTTATAAGGGTTAAGTAGGGGGTCGATGACTGGCATTCGATCCTGAAAAGAACGTTGGAATAGATAAACAGTCCTGTGATTTGTGTAGCATACTGATGTGAAGATCTTGGCACAGAGGCTGGAGTAGTGCTGGCCTTTGCATGCCTGTAGATAAATGTCCATGCACCAGCAGTCTTGTTAGGTAGGAGAGGCCTGGCATGCTTAACATTAGAGTCTTACCTCTCTGAGAGAAAACTATACTAGTACAGGACATACCGGTGGCCAGGCAAAAGTGTTTACTCTGTGTCACTGAGAGAATATGACAAAACTAGCATCGGGCACACACTGGACAAAAACATACATTCCAGTCTTTAGATACCAACTGCTGTCATTTTATCCAAAGAGAAAAAAGAAAGAGAGAGACAGTATTACAAAATGCTGACCATTGTTGGCTATTCACATACAAGATCTGGCATGCAAGTCATGTTGGTCAATTTTTATAATCAAAATCTACAAAATAAATAACCAAAAATGAAAACTCCAACCCTGGTAATATTTCCATCGACCATTTTTAAGTTTACAGAGCTTTTAGCCAACAGGTTTGTTTTGTTGTCCCTAGTTCATTCCCATACCTTGAACTCCACGTAGAAATCTTTTTATAAAACATACACCGGTAGTTATATTGCAAATATATCTGTGCATAATTCTGAATGCATGTTCAACTAGGAGTAATATAAGGTTAAAATGCAGCTTGCTGGACAAGGATTCTGCTTAAACCATCTCTGGAGAAAAGTCCTTTTATTCTCTGTGTCATCCTCCAGCGAGTTCTTGCCGAAACAGCACTGTGTCTCATTTACATAATGCAAGCCATCACTGTTCTTGTAACGTATGGGGTTTTTGTTTTCTTCTTCATTAAGCATGCTAACCTAATGCATGCACTTTTGCTATTTAATAGAATCTTATCTGGTTGCTACACTCCTCTGGTTTCTTTTTTGACTTTAGTGGCATTATTTAAATGAGGGAGATCTTATTTTAATTATATCATCAGTGAGTTTTTTTGCAGTACTGTAGATGGTTGTTTCTTGTCGTCAGTGTTTCTTTACATTATCCAGTTACTGAGGATAGAATGGAAAAAAGAATTAGAACGTGTTTCATGCAAGTATATTTGCAGACTTTCTTTAAAGAGACTTTGATATGAAAGTACATGCAACCTCTCAGATCGTATTACACAGCTCTTTAGAATACTCCATTCTGATTGGTCAACATTGTATTTGACCACTGAGCATTGACCAATCACCATCCTAAATCAAAATGTTATGCCCATTTATTTATTTGCTTATAAGTAGCCATGTAATAATCAGATTAATAAACAGCCAGATGGTCATTATCACAAAATAAGCTTCTGTATATTTATGTAAATTATCACACTATCAGTCTTACTGTACATTATCCAATCACATCTTTCTATTTATTATATTAGCTAGATGACAATTTGTGTGCATGTTTGTAATATTCCTGTAGTTCATCTTAGATCATGGTGCTAGCAACATCACAGTCATGGGTTCGATTTTCAGTGTACACACATACTAACAAATGTATAAGTGTGGGTCGCTTTGTATAAAAGCCAAATTCATAAATGTAATGTAATTGAGTTTTTAGGATTACCTGTAACCACCACATAGATGATGATAACCAGGAGGCCCAGAATGATGGAAACACAGCTGAGCAGGCGAGCCAAACGTCCCAGGCGCCTCGCCCCGTCCACGTCACCCTGCTGTAGACTGTTTCTGGACTGTAGGGAAACAGGAAGAGTATGTTGAAGACAGATAAAGGTGGCTATAGACACTTTCTGCAACTCAAATGCTTAATTTCTTTCTCAGGTACAGTACATACAGTATGAGTTCTCATCATAATCTCTGCAGGAAAAGGAAGCGGCTGAAGTAGAGGTCAGAGGTCACGCTGTGAATTGTCTAAGTGATTCGGATACAAGATGGGGTGAGCTGATAACCATGTTTCCTTATTAGTGCAGCCCTACGCCACAGCCACCCATTAGGCTGTCAGTGTACCCCAGGGAGAGCCTCTCCAGTAGACTGCATTAAAGTAATCAATATTGAGCAATAGATCCTGCTGGAAAAAGCCTCTGACACACAGTGGCCAACCAATCTCCCCACACTCAAATGCTAATTCCATTCTCTATCACATCAGTGAGGTTTTCGTCTTACGATGTGACGTAATATCACAAGTACCTCAATAAGTTCTTTCATTGGGGTGGTGCTGTCCAAGGTGCTGAATGGACTTTGGTGGAGTTCCCTTAAGCATTAAGCAGAACACAAGATGTTTGCAGATCTCACAAAAGTATAGTTATTTGAGGACTGTGTAGAAATGTTTGTGAATTAATAACAGAAGCTTGATTCACTGTGTTGGTTGGTTGGTTGTTTGGTTTAGGAAATAGCTGTTTCATTGTAAATTAGGGGTTACAATGTGTGATTTTTATATGGTTTGTGTTGAAAATGAGGCCTTTGTTAGTAAATTAGGAAAAGAGAAGTTAGCACGTTAGCAGGATAATTAAAATGGCTCAAAAATCTTTATTTTATTAAAACTGTGAAACAGAGCACTAGATGGTTAATGGAAATCAAGCACAAAAAACTGTTTGTGGAACTATTAAACTCAGATGCTATTAGCAGATGCTAAGACAATAGTACACAGGTCTGAAACTGAAGAGCTTTCCCTAATCTCTCTCTCACACACATACACACAAATTTCCCATCATCCTTAGGGAGTCTCCGCTTTCACACTGCCAAGCTGCAGTGTTGTACCTGTTGATTTAAAACGTTTTATTGTGTCATTGTGTTGACTGGTTTATCCTAGATCTACAGCACAATGATGTTGAGTTTGGAATTTTAGATTGAAGGATAGAATTCCTGAAAATATTCAGTTTGAAATCAACATACAGATTTGTCTAGTTGGACATTTGTCTACTTTAACACAAAACTTTATACACAGATACAGGGCTATATATATATATATATATATATATATAGCTTTATGGCAGATATATGGCTTACTGTCTATACTGTAATATAGACTGTATATACTGTCTATACTATACTGTCATTTATACGTATTATACATACAATTCTATACTGTTCATATATAAACTAATGTGCCATATAAGACATAGCCATGACCTGTACCCTTTATTCTCTGCTAAGCTGCCCAGCCATGCTCAGTTCAAATACTGCAGGCTTGCTCTGACATCTTAGCTGAGATATAATATGTGGCTGGAGCAGCAAAATGTTATTGATCTCCAAGTCTAATCACGGCGAAAAGCCGTATCAGCGCTTTCAATCAGTGGAAGTCTTTAGAAAATACTGTGTAGTAAAATGCCATCTGCCTCTCTTGCATTTCAAATCACATATTTGTTTTCACCTGCTTTAACGTAGTACAATCACGTTTGTATCTATAGTGTGATGCTACATTGCTACATTATATGGCCATACCAATAGCTTCCGGCTCTTTGTGTTAAGGGTGCATTTTGCTTGACTGCGGTTTTGGGAAACTGCAGTGTATTCTAATGGTCTGTGTGTGGCTTTTCTGAGCAGAGAGGGGTGTGGTTCCATGACATGGCAAATGGATAACATTGATTCCCCAGGAGGTTTGCCCAGTAATATATTTCTTGCGAACTGGAAAGTCTTTGGCAATTCTTTAGGGCCATTTGTATGGGTCATTTGACAGGTTCGATGACCCACCTTTCTCCTCAGTTTCTCCCCCTTATTCT
>JAZGTK010004240.1:6301-25082 GCA_036877625.1 Ambastaia sidthimunki | reverse complement strand
ACATTATTTACAGCAGCCGCCCAATGAAGAGCAGATTTACCTACAGAGAGAGAGAGAGACGGAGATCAGATACGTTCGTTGTGTAAAGAAACATCTTTTATTGTGTTGACTGTATGTAATGTGTGTGTGTGTTCATACCTGAATCATCAACAATATTTGGATCAGCGTGGCTGTTAATGAGTTCGTCCACCATTCCCTCAACAGCCAATCGGGTGGCCAGAATCAGAGGTGTTGTTCCGTCGTGCATACGGGCATCCAGATCAGTCGCTCGGTTCCGGATCAGAATCTAAATTACAAAGCAATTATTTAAAACGCTGGCAACATCTAAACAGCAACATTACAACAAACAACTGAAGTATTTTGGTGTTTGGAAAATCTAGTTATCACACGGATAGTTCCAAGTCTGAAATCGGTTTGGATGAGGCGAGTTAGATATTATTGTACTGAATTTTATACTGATCATGTATTATATTAAATGATACTATTTGTATATCGTACTGTACATTTTATTTGACACCATATTATAGTGCATCATATTTAATTAAATAGCTCATTAAATACATCAATGAATTACATTAATTGGACTATTTACCTGGAAGACACCCTGAGCATCGGCTGCTACAGCGGCATGCAGAGGCGTTCGGCCCATGTTGTCCTGAACGTTAGCATCAGCGCAAGACTCCAGCAGCCGCTTAGCTGCGTCAGAGCGCGCATAACGTGCTGCCAGATGCAACGCGGTCTCGCCGGTCCGATCCGTCTGATTGTGCAGGTTGGCGCCATGGTAGATGAAGTCGGTGATGACATCAGCAGACGGATCATCTTCGCCCTCACCGTTTTCGTTTTCAAGACCTCCTCCACTGCACGAGGCGATCATCAGAGGAGTGAAGCCGTCTGAAACATAACCAGAAAAGACAATCATTGAAAATTCCTGCACATCACATTTAAACCACAGTGGGATTGAAGTGAGTCACTCACCAGGCCCGCGGACGTTGACGTCCATGCAGTCGTTTTCAATCTCGCCTTGTGGAGGTGTAGGAGCCATCGAGTTCAAGCGCAGGTCAGCGGCATCCAGATGTTGCTGAGTCCACTGACGGTGATCCAACTGACCAGTCATGTCCAGAATGGACTGTTCCTCAAACTACAAAAACACACCGTCAAACCAACCGGCCAATAATATCAACCAAAAAAGTATGTGGTTAACAGCGTGCACACTCACCCTGAATTGTTTCGAGGTATCGTCATCTGCCCATTCACTCAGCTGTTGGTCCATCAGAGAGCTGTCCGAGTTCTTCAGAGGTCTGGTGAGATACAGACAAGCATGTCATCATTCAGTGGTTTCTACATCAGCAGATCACCATTTCTTTCATTTAGACAACTTTGGGTGGTGCAATTAACCCAAACTACTCTGAACTATACTAGAGTCGTAGGTTAATGTTATTACTAATTTTATTGCTCAAACATCAAAGTAACCAAAACTGTTCCTCACCTGAGTCCCACAGAATCTTCTCCAACCGGATCATTTCGTTTCTTTTTGGGTTCTGACACTTTAAATCCCTCGGGGAACCAAAGCTGGCCGTGTTCTCGCTTCCGCTTTCTGGAGACCACGACGCCCACGGCCGCGAGAGCCAGAACCGCCAGGACAAGAAGCACCAGAAACATGGGGTACATTTCCCCTGCCTTTTGAGGTCCGTCCTCACCTGCACACAGACACACAGTTAATGATGTAGAAGGCATGTTGCAGTGTGAGACCTGAAACACGTCATGCAATGCTAAATGCGTACGCTCTTGCTAAAATAGTTGCCTGTTACATGCGCACTTAAATGTGTTTTTGGTCTTAATCTTCTGGGCACTTACTGGTGACTGCTTCGATGACGTAAGGAACGTTGAGATTCCCGCTAGAGGCCAACGCTCCGAGGAATGCTGCAACATCTGTCGCGCTCTGGAAACACTCATCAGACTGTTGATAACACTGACGGTTATCAATTTCTAAGTAGACAATTGACCTGCAACACAAACAGGTATTGTTAGTACATTGTTTAGAAGCATCAAGAGACACTTTAGCGTGTGTACACTTGTTTCTGCTGAATTTGAATTCGCTCACCCTTTGATCTCCATTTGATCCAATTCTCGACGTAGGCGGGGCCTCATTAATGTCACCAGGCTCCTCCTGGCACGCTGCAACAGCTGGGCGGGGTCAGTCCAGTCTGAGCGTTTGTGTTTACTCAGCTCATGCTCGTTACCGTAGTATGGGAAAATCAGCGGTTCTCCATTAGCATTACGGCGGAAAACTATGTTGGTATGCAGGAGTCCGCTCAGCTCACGGAGGAATGATGAGGAACGGTTGTGAAGCTCTTCTGGTGGAATGTGGACCACGAGAACCAGACTACCCACGGCGAGTTTCTGAGGCACATCTTCTGCACAGTCGAGACCGTCCCATTCGCACTCCGCGTTATTGCAGCCTTGATCACAGTGACCATCTGCGTAGTGATCCTTGCAGTACTGATCGTACAGTGGACTGGAGAGAGAGAGAAAGAGAGAAGAAAAGGGTTAAAAAATTATTATAAGCCACTTACAAAATTTAAAAAATATGAAATACTACAAATTGGTTTATATGTATGTTTCTATATAAATGTTTGTATTATTCACTTACTTGCACTGTCCTTCCAGTCTCTGACAGTCAAATCCATCGTACAGACAGCCAGCATTAGCACACTGCTCGTCGCACTTCCCGTCGTTAAAATACCTCCAACACTGCAGGGCGGCGCTACAGTTCTGCCACGGGTCGTCAAAATTCAAAGAGCAGTCACCACCGTCCCATCCGCATGCGTGATTGTTACACTGTGTGTCGCAGATGGCGTTCCCGCCTCTTCCTTCGCACTGAGCGATCTCACATTTGATCTCCACCTCTGGAGGCGGGGCTATGTCCCGGCCCTGCCCTCCATTGAAGGAGTAGTCAAGGATGTGACACAAGAGGCCGTTGAAGTTGGCAGGGCAGGAACAGCGGAAAAATGGAGCGTCACTGATCGGTTGGCAGGTGCCCCCATTGTAGCAGGGGTTTGTTAGGCAGGGCGAGTCCATTTTTGTCTGGCACTCGTGGCCACTGAAACCAGGCGGGCAGAGACAGCGAGGGCTCAGGTGTCCGGAGACACAGGTAGCGCCGTTGCGACACCGCAGAGAGCCGCAGGACTGTGCGTCGTATTCGCAAGAGGAACCAGAGTATCCCTGATGGAGACAAACAGACAGAAAGAGCAGGTAACAGGTTAGAATGTTACAGTAATTTTACAGTAACATTGTGCAGTAGCCCCTATGCGTGACCTACCGGCTGACACTTGCAGATGTATCCGTTTTTGGTATTACTGGCTACAGCACATGTGCCTCCGTTTTTACATGGTGTGTCCTTGCAGCCATTGAATACAGTTTCACAGCGCTTGCCTTAAAAAAAAAAAAGAACAACACATTTAGAAAGCAGACAAAACTTTACAAATAGTAACTACCAAAACCAGTTATTGTATTTGTACTTTTGCCAGTGCACACAGAATACTAAAATACACTGACAGTGTTTCCTCGAACTCAACGCCTGAATTAACTTCATGCAAGAAACGTATGAATGGTTAATTCTTGTGACCTCATTTCTTTGTAACAAACTGCTTAAAGATCCTCATAAATCAGTTTTGCGCTTGAATTATCAATATAACTGTAGCAGAACTAGAGCACTGGTGAACATGCACTGGTACGTGTTTGTGCCTTCGTACCCGTGTATCCTGTTCGGCACTCGCAGCGGAAGTCGTTGATGAGTTGGACGCAGTTATAGGAGCCGTTGGGGTCACAGGGGTCAGACAGACACTCGTTGACGTCTCCCTCACAGCGTTCGCCCACGAAACCGGCTGGACAGACGCAGCCGTATCCGCCCACGCGGTCCACGCAGCGGCCGCCGTTAAAGCAGCGCAGCTCACCGGTTAATGGATCTGCGGCCGGGGAGCAGTCATCGATGTTGATCTCACAGTGAACACCTGACAAGATGGACAGAGAAAACGATTAAAACAGCTAAAACAACAGTTCACATGTGTATCTGCATGCGTGTTTGTCTGTGTGTGTACCTTGTGTTCCCCGCGGGCAGGAACATTTGTACGTGTTGACGAGGTCGATGCAGGTTCCTCCGTTCTGACAGGGTTGAGACAGACACTCATTTATCTCCTTACTGCAGTTTATGCCGTGATATCCTGGAACACACTGAGGAAAGAAAAACAGCGTTAGATTTGTGTCAGTGGTGTGTGTGAGTGTGTGTGTGTCTGTCTGTGAGTGTGTGTTCATACCTCGCAGCTGTATCCTCCCAGGTAATCGGTGCAGGTGGCTCCGTTCTGGCAGGGGTTCGGCAAGCATTCGTCTACCTGGTCCTGACAGTAACTGCCTGTGTATCCTGCCTGACATCTACACAGGTGTGTGTTCCCCACATCAACACACTGACCTGCGTTACGGCACAGAACGGCCACAGACACACCTGAAAGAGAAAGAGAGAGAGAAAGAGAGAGAGAGAGAGAGAGAGAGAGAGAGAGAGAGAGAGAAAACACAGAAGTTGGTAAATGCTTTCAAAGCATTCTAGCAACCGATCAAACTGTTGAAAGTGATTAGAAAGCAAAGCAAATGTACCAAAGGACTAATCTGCAATCTAACTTAGTTCCTTACGTATGTGTAGAATAAAAGAGAAAACAGTTATTATTAAGACTTTGCAAACAGTTTGTTTTAATGCACATTTGGGTGGGTTCAACCCTTAATTAGGAAAGGGAGACCTTCCCCACCCCCCCTGAATTTGCACCACACACACACGCTCCAATTACCTTGCCTCCGGGCGGCAACCTCACAGCTCACACTGGGGACGTCACAGTAGATGCCCGTCCAACCACTGGCACACTGACAGGTGAACGACGCCCCCTGCTGCCAACACGAGCCCCCGTTCTTACAAGGGGTGGAATCACACCAGCGAACCAGACTCTAATACACACAAACATAAGTCATTTAAAACCAAGTCTATGTTTAAATACACCTACATTTACACCAAAGTTTCCAGCTTGATTTGAATGACTGAGTGATGTTTGAGAGCACGACAGATGCGTGTGTGTGTGTGTGTGTGTGTGTACCTGGCAGTTGAGCCCCGTGTAACCGTGCGGGCAGGTGCATTTGTAGGTCCCGTATCCGTCTTGGCAGGTGCCTCCGTTTTGACACGGCCGGGAGTCGCACTCGTTCACATCGTGCTGGCAGTAATTTCCGGTAAATCCCGGTAAACACACGCAGGAGAACGAGTTTATCCCATCCACACACGTTCCACCATTAAAACATGAGCTAGAGGAGAAACACAGACTGCTTGAGCTCTCTGTACTCACACAAAACATTTCAATAAAGACTTATTATCTTTTTAATGGTAATTAGTCTAATGTGTTTTAAAATTTGAAATATCTCCTACACAATAAACATTTAACTAATTAATTAGTTAAATGTTTAAATTATTAATAATGTTTATTAATTAACTAATTAATTAATTAATAAACATGAAGTAGTATGCTACATTGACACACGACCTCACCAAGTTTAACTCTAGTTGTCTTACATGTTCTAATCCAATTCTGTGTGTTGTAAGTATGTAAAAACACACACACTGCATACTTCAGAAGCGTGCTCACCTCTCAGTGCAGTCGGGTGTGTTGATCTCACAGTTGATGCCACTGAATCCTGCTGGACAGCTGCAAGTGTAACTGTTTACACAGTCGGTGCAGTTTCCTCCGTTGCGACAGGGGGCGCTCACACACTCGTCTATGTCCTCTGTACAGCGCTCGCCGCGGAAACCAGCCACGCACACACACACAAAGCCGTTCACTCGGTCCTGACACACACCTCCATTACTGCATGGATCTTTGCGAGAGACAGACACACACACACACATTACATTTACAGCCATATTTAGTCTTATATTTCTACATTGTATTATGTATTATTCTGATAATATTAAAAGTAACATGTTATAATATAAATGTAGATTTTTGTAACTTATGAGTAAATTAGATAACTTGTAATTAATGTTTGTATTGTAATATTGTTTGTTAGTTTCTAATTTTACTCTGCATTTTTATTGTCATTTTGTTTATTTAGGTGCGTCTTACTAGGTGTACAGTCGTCAATATCGGTTTGGCACAGATCTCCCGTGAATCCAGGGTTGCAGTGACACTGAAACCCGCCTCGCAGGTTCTCACAAACCCCCCCATTAGTACACGGATTCCTCACACACTCGTTAATGTCAACCTCACACGTCTGACCTGTAGACACGTAAACGAAGAGGTTATGACGATGAAGGGCTTAATCACACGTAAAAAGGGTTAAAACGCACACAAACACACTCTCACCTTGCCATCCAACCGGGCAAGCACAGGAAAAACTGCGAAAATCTTCAGATTCACGACACACACCTCCGTTCTTACACTGCCGTGAAGAACAAGGGGCCAAAACACTCTCACACACGTCACCTGAAACACACATGAACATGAGAGTGTTGATTTGAATGCAGTGGGTTGACCACACAAAAACTTCCAGCAAACGTCAAAAAGACACACACACATATCAAACTGGAAGTCATGAGTCATCGAACTGCGTGTGAACAGTTTGAATTACTGGATCTGTTTCTGAACTGACTCCACTGCAATCTGAGTTATGCGAACTTCAGTCTTGTGAGAATAAATTGGGCAATTACACAACTGTGGTTTATGACCATACGTAGTTACACATTCAGGAAAGTTCTGTTATTAGTTTATTTGTTCAGCATTTCAGTTTTTTTGTTGCTTCCTCAAAAGTATTGAAAGAATAAGACCCAGAGGAGTTTTTATTTCTCATGATTTCCATCTCTGTCCATCCAGTGAAATTCTGTAGATTTTCCACAAAAATCAGCACAGAAAAAGCCAAAGAAAAAAAATCACGCTAATTCCTTGTTATTACAGTGTTTCTGCTCTATTGCCTCATTCTTCCAGCACACTTCCTGTCTGCACTTCCTTATCGGTTTCCACTGTGACCAGCTGTGTCAGGAAGTCACTTGTCATTTCCTACTATTGTCAATTCTTTACCTCTGCAGGAAACAGGAAGGGGCCAAACAGGAAATAGACCCATTTGAGTACCCACCCCAACATAGTCATGTTATTTCATGCCCCAAAACCTCTAACATTTGCAGTTTTGAACAGAAAACAGCTGTAGAATGGATGTTGCAGTAATATTCAGCAAAGCACAGGTTAGGGTGTGTTCATACCTGTGTAAGGCAGTAAGCAGTTACATTTGAAGCCAGCCACATCATCGATACAGGTGCCCTGGTTCAGGCAGGGGTTGGATGCACACTCATTAATGTTAGTCTGGCAGTTAGGACCTGTATGCAAGAAAACACACTGCGTCAAGCTTACTACACACACACACTGCGTCAAGCTTACTACACACACACACCGCAATGCAAACACACACAAGCCTTCGCATAATTCATATCACAGGTTACACGTATATCACAGGTTATATCACAGGTTACATGTATATCACAGGTGAAATACATGTCACTTCATCACATATTGTTAATTTATGCAGACAGGAAACAAACTGGAATGCAGCCACTATATTTGGACACACACAGACTCTGACTCTCACCGCTGAATCCGGCTCTACAAGTACAAACGTAGCCGCTCGTCATGTCCTTACAAGTGCCTCCGTTCACACACGGGTTCGACAGACACTCGTTGATGTTGACGTCACAGTTGCGTCCTGTCCAGCCAGCCTCACACACACATTTATAGCTGTTGATCAGGTCTTGGCAGTTGCCGTGGATACAGGGGTTGCTGGAACACTCATTGTGTTGAGAGAGGCAGGTGGTGTCACGGTAACCCTCCGGACAGAGGCAGGTGAAGGTGTTGACCCCATCAATGCAGGTGCCGCCGTTGTGACATGGGTTTAATGCACAGTCGTCGATGTTGATGTTACACATCGAACCTGTGAGAGCAAAACAAAATACGTTTTTGATCAATTGATACGAGTATGAAAACCTGTATAAAAAAATTTACAAAACTGAATTTTCGTTGGTAAATAACGGAAGGCGGGTCTTCATTTTTGCATCAAGATTTGATTGGACAGAATAAAATGAGCACATGATACTATTGGCTGTAATTAGTGGCTAATAATTTTATTCTTTAGTAATATGCAGTTAGCCATTATTCTCTAAATTGACTCAAAGTAAACAAATGAGATATTTTACACCTGAAACTGTCATATTAAACTGTGAAAATGCAGTGAAATTGCTGAATAAGTCAAGTTCTGTAAAATATGTTCTATAGTGAAGGAATTTCACTTCAATTCAGATGTGTGTTGGCCTCTTGTTCTTTGTCTGTCTTTGTGTGTGTGTGTGGGCCCCATCCCAAAATCTCCAGCCCTGTTCTAAACACACAAAGGATTTCCTCCACCCTCATGTGCCCTTTTATTCTTTCTTTCTTTCTCTCTCTCTCTGTCTTTTAGACCCCGCTCACACACCCCTCACACCCTCTCTGGGGGAGGGCAGGTCTTACAGGGCTGTTAGCAGATACAAAAGGGCAGACCCTATTTCACACACGGCCGAACAACAATTACCCCTCAACACACACACACAGTCTCTTCTGTGGGTAATGGGTAACTGTTTGATTCTTGTACTACAATGGAACTTTATTTCACTGTCTCACACACACTGTGTAAATTCTTGCTGTAAACAGGATACAGATAAAACTATTGCTGGATAATGATTGATTATTATGTCTGCCAGCTGTTAAAATAAACAATATAGCAACCAAACAATTGTATAGATACAAAACAATTGTTTAGCTATTTGTGTGCATATCACAGCACAACACTTATACAGGCCAACTAATGACCTAGATCTTCCAGCAGATGTGTGTCATTTAATAAACTGGCTTCATAAATACTTTACATAAAAATGGTGTCACTACTATTCTTACACACACATACAATAGTGTCGTAAAAAACATTGATTTGCTTAGTCAGGTCAAAGCAATAAAGTGTTTGTCTCCCAGTGTGTGTGTGTGTGTGAGTGTGTGTGTCCCAGTTGGGAAAGATAGTCTCTGTCATTTGTTATCTGATACACAAGCTCTGCACTTCGCTGGCCACCTGTTCACCTGTTCTTTCTCTCTTCCCACTTTCTCACACACATACACACACTTGCGCTGCGCTCGCTTACCTGTGTATCCGGGTTCGCACACACACTCGTAGCCGTTGATCTTGTCGATGCACTTGCCGTAGTCACATGGTTTGCTCTTACAATCATCAATGTTTATCTCACAGTTAACACCTGCAGACACAATCACAAGACCATGTTAAACCTCAAATGTTGACTGAGAAACAGACAAAGCACTTGTTAAAGGGACAGTACACCCAAAATGAAAATCCTTCACCCACAAACTTATGTTTTTTGTATGTAGTGTTAAGCAATTAAAGTGAAAGTTTAGGCCTTTCAAAAGACAAGGAGAAAGGCACACACAGATGTGTGAAGTATTCTCTGTGTGTTACCTGTGGTTCCTTTGGGACAGGTGCAGGTGTATGCGTTCTCTCGGTCCTGACAGGTGCCTCCGTTTCGGCAGGGTTGGCTCAAACACTCGTTGATGTTGGTTTCACACAGACGGCCGGTGTATCCAGGGCGACAGTCGCAGGTGAAAGCAGCCACGCCGTCTCTGCACACCCCATAATGACACGGGCTGGACGCGCACTCGTTGATGTCCAACTCACAGTGAGCACCACCGAAACCTGGACGCACAGACGGTGACGTTTAAACTCAAAATATACAGAAGTCTTAAAGGTACAGTAACAAAAACAGCCATTTATAGATTTAGAGAAAGGGGTCAAAAATGGTCAAGACAAAAAAGTGACGCAAAAAAACACATTAGCGTCAAAAATTAAATGCTAAAACAAGCGCATGCTCCTGTAAAGTGTACCTGGGGTGCATTCACAGGTGTATTTGTTGGGCCCGTCTGTGCACTTGGCTCCGTTCTTACAGGGAGTGCTGGCGCACTCGTCCACGTCCACCTGACACAAATTCCCAGAGAACCCTGAGGAGAGAACCACACCACATTTGCATCCGTGAGACATTGCTATGGTTCGTTTTTATAATCAGTAGCAACAGATGGCCTTCTCTGTCCGGTATTGATATAGTTTGTTACCTTTGGGGCATTCGCAGTGGAACGAGTTGATCTTGTCGACACATTTTCCGTTGTTGAGGCAAGGCTGCGATGCACAATCATCAGTGTTGATTTGACAAAACACACCCTCGTAACCTACACAAACAAACAGTCAGATAACAGTAATGAACTTTTAATGCAACTTATTGAAGCTATATAAACACTTGTCAGCCCCGTGTAAGGTAAATGGTTCGACCGCACACCTGGCATGCAAATGCAGTGGAAACCACCAATTTGGTCGAGGCAGGTAGCATCGTTCTGGCAGGGGTTTGACTTGCACTCGTTAACATCCATTTCGCAGCGTGGACCTTCATAGCCTTGGAGACACTTGCACTGGAATGAACCTTTAGTGTTGAGACATCTTCCGCCATGCTCGCACGGGTTTGCCCCTGAAACACACCAATCACAAATGGTTTGTACCTGCACACCAGCCAATCAAGGAGAAGTCTGAACCTCTGTCCAATCAGGAGTTTTTCTGTACTTCCAAACAACAACACAAATCCATCTTTAACAAAGATTTTAAATGATCACTAAGTGACTCCTATAGCTCCGCCCCTCTGTGTTCTTACCCAGCGAACACTCGTCAATATCTTGGTTACAGGCAGATCCTGTGTAGCCAGGTGGACATGTGCAGATGGCCTTTCCACTCACAGGGTTCGTATCGCAATTTGAGCCCTTCTGACAAGGGTTGCTGATGCAGGCGTCGTCAAGGTGACACAGGAGACCTTTGGATGAACAAACATATTCAGTAAAGGCAGACGTTCAACTGAACGGGAGGTCCGGCCGACACGCTCACCTGTGCGTCCGTGAGGACACTCGCAGAAGAAGGAAGCGACGCGGTCGTGACACGTTGCGCCCTGAGAACAAGCGGCGCTGGCGCAGTCGTCGATGTTCTCGCTGCAGTCGTCGCCCGTCCAGCCGTTTACGCACACACAGTTGAACCCGCCGATGGTGTTGTGACACGTCCCTCCGTTCTGACACGCGTTAGGGGAGAGTTCACACTCGTCGACGTCCGTTGTACAGTACTGACCTGTAAAAGGGGTCAGAGGTCAAAGGTTACGATCATAACTATGCTGGTCTGCAACAAGTTTCAAGAAGTTTCAAGTTTTCGATTTGTCCATCCACAACATAAGCAAAATTACTATTAAACTTTTAATATACTATTATTATAATAACATAATATACTATTATATATTGTTATATAACAAAAAATTATATATACTATTATACTACATATAATATCAGAGCATATTTGATGATTAATTTGTATGCAACATGCCGATTGCTTTATATCATTGGGTTAGGGATATTTGTGTAGTTTGTTGGTGTTTATCATTATATAATAAGTCAGTACCGGTCCAATGTTTGTCGCAGTGACAGTTGTAAGTGTTGACCCCATCGATGCACCTGCCTCCATTCTCACAGGCGTGCTGGGTGCAGTCATCCACATTGTGTTCACAGGTTTGACCCATAAACCCTGTAGGAGGCAGATAATTCACAATCAATACACATCAAAGAGTTTCAGACAGTACACACGAGTGTTTAAGTGCTCCAGTGAGTCATTAAATCATCTAGGTCACTTATTGGGATTAATTATAAACTAGAACAAAACGCGGCGCATTCCATGCGAGATCCATATGCTGTTAATAAATAACTCTGTGTGCAAACACATAAGAATTGTTAAAATACTAAAACTAAGACGAAAACTATTGATTAGGAAACATTTTCTATACTGAAATAACAGTTAACTGAAATAACTAATTATACAATGTTTAAAAGACTAATATAAAAACTATTAAAAATGAGTGGTTTTAAAAAAACAATTGAGATAAACCTATTGAGATAAAGCATAATGTAAAAATATGTTAATGTACATTTAGAAATACCTCTACAACCCATAATACGCACGCACACACACACACACACACACTTACCTGGCAGGCAGGTGCAGGTATAGGTGATGTCACTGGTCTGTAAGCAGGTTCCTCCGTTCTTGCAGGGCGAGGGGAGGCACGGGTGGTACAAGCGCTCGCAGTATGTGCCTGCATACTCAGGTGGGCACCTGCAATGGAACGAGCCCACCTCGTTTACACAGGTTCCTCCGTTGCGACAGGGGGATGGGGAGAGGGCACACTCATTCACATCCTGCCGACACGTCTGACCGTGGAAGTTTGGTGGGCAGGTACAGATGTAGTGAGACTCAAACGCTGAACACTGCCCCCCGTTGGCACAGGGGTTTGACGCACACGGGTCAGCCTGTTGGCAAGTTTTACCTACACACACACACACACACACACACACACAGAAAGAAAGAAGTCTTGAAGTCTGACCCACTACTAACCTTCAAAGACAAATAAGCAACATTCTGGGGAGCATTTGTCAGATGTTGTATGTGTGCACGTACCAGACCATCCAGGTGGGCAGCGACAGGTGAAGGTCTCTAGGGTGAGCAGAGAGCATGTGCCTCCGTTGCGACAGGGTGAACTCATGCAGGCGTGATTCACAGGCGTCAGACAGAGAGGGCCGCTGAATCCCAGCATGCAGTCGCAGGTCACCTCCACGTCATTGCCCTGCGTCCGAGCCCGACATGTGCCTCCATTACGACACGGCGACGGGCTGCACGGGTTTGCGGACTGACACTGGGGCCCGATGAAGTTTGCAGGACACCTGAAGATACAAAAAACACACACGCTTTAAATTTGCATGTAGGGTTAACTGTGTGTGATGCTGTGTGTAGTGTGATTTAGTGGAAAATCTTACACTCTAAATTGAAGATTTATATTGCAGAACACACTTGTGTGTTCTGATAACATGATAGACACTATGCATTTCTAGCTCCTGTGTGTGTTTTGGGGATGATATTGTCCTCAGAAGTAAGCAAAATGTTTAAAAATATATTCACAAAATTGTTTGATTGAAGATTTTTCATGCCAAATTTTTTCTGAGAGGGTTCAGTTCAGTGGGGGGATTATCGGAAGGGGATAGAAGATTCAATTAGCTCAATAAACATTACATCTGTGAAGAGTCCCTGTAAACCACACATGCGAGTATGTGTGTGTGTGGATGCCTGTGTGTGAAAGAAAGACTGTTCTAACTCATCTAAATTCCACAGTGGCAATTAAAAGCCACAAACACACAAACACACGCACCCACACTCTCTCTCTCTCAGACAGACATACATGAGCAAAGCAAAACATTTAAGCTTTTTATTTAATTAAAGAATTTACCAAAGATTAATTTAAACTTAATTTATTTGAAAAAAAACTAAATAAAAGTGTGTTTGTCTACTGTGTGTGTGTGTGTGTGTTTGTGTGTGTGTTTGTATGCTGCAGCAGGTGTGTGCATAAATAAGGGCAGCTGTGCGGCAGACCCCTCCCACTGCTCACTGCCCCTCCCCCAAATCCTGTTGCTATGGCGAGTGGCATAAGTTCACAAAGGCAGCTCCCAAGAGAGAGTAAAACACCGCCCCTTTCAAACTCCACTATCCAATACCTTACCTTTATCTTGACACGATCTTGATGGATGATTTATTCTCATCAGCATCATCCATATTTATCATTTCCATTTATTTCTATTTAGTTAGTGACACTCTCAAAGTATCACAGCTACATATTTTCAGTAACCACAATTACACCATAAAAAGTTGAAGTGTCTTTTGAAGTGCGTTCTGTTCTCTCGTATACCAGTTATGTATAGCAGTAATGTCAGGGCAGTCATTCAGTTGTCCTAAAGTTAAAGAAAAACGGTGCATTTCACTCAAAGGTGATATTTCTGACATGAGCCCTGATGCTATAACATGTAAATAAATTCACTGGCTAGATACACACACATTTAAATAAACACAGCAACATTGGCAGCTCTGCCCTAAAGATAATGAAGCCATTTCAGGGCAGACACATGCATGCTCAGATGTATGCGTTTACTCTTTGTCCCCAGAGACAGCAGCAGAAGTCACCCGCAGCCGGCAGTGGCAACAGGTCTGAGAGCGTGAGTGTGTGTGAGATTTGACTCTGAACAGATGCTGTGGTGGCCTGTGACCCCTGAGCACATTTGTGACAGCAGGCTACAGACACCCCCATTCCAGTGGGCAGGTCTACCATCTGCTTGTGCTTGTGTGTGTGTGCGTGTGTGTGTAAGAAAGAAGTCACACCACAGACTTCCTGCTCTGAGTGTGAATCAAAACAACAAACTTTCATTTTTCCGTCTGGCTATCAGTCCTCAGTACTTACACTTCACACCTCTGAAAACACTAGAGGTTGAGTGTTTGTCTGTGCAGGGGGTAATTTAACTGCATTTGTGTTTTGTGGGCCACTACAGGCACAAGACTAGAGTCCAACGTTAACTTGCTACCCCACCTGCCAATAAGGGGTAAATGGAGGAAATTTACCAGCCATAAATATTCTTTACTAGCCTTGAAAAAAGGCAAATTGGCTGTTTAATTGTATACGAGCTGTAAACAGTGGCGGTAATGGTGTCAGTATCATACAGACTTTTGGCATTGAAACATATATATAAAATATAACAACTTATATAAAATATTTCTCTATTTGCAATTCGTACATTAAGGTTTATGCTATATATTATGTAGCAACGCCAAATGGTCAGTAGCAATTTTATTTACTTACATCAGCCATTTGTTACTTGCATATGCTTGTTAAGTGTTAATGTTGGACCCTGGAGAGAATTCACTCTGGTTTTATTTACACACAGGTGTCTGAGGACTTCTAACTATAAACTCTACCAGCATATCCATGTTAGAAATAAATTCAATTAAATATTAAAATCAGAACTTGACTCAACACACAACATAATATACACAGACAAATGCAAAAAGTTAGGGCAAAATTTTTGCAACTAGTTGTTACCACAACTTATTTTAATCATCTACAAACATCTTACCCAGAATGCACAGTTCATCATGGGCTTGTTATGATGCAATGCACAACACACACGATTACTAAAAATGATGCCACAACATTCATCCAATCGCTGTCACCAGTCAAGCTCCAGCAAATTATAGAAAGTTGTGAGGGATTCCAGGATTCAAATGACATCTCTGGAATTCTGATTCCATGCTACCAATTAACTTCCCACCCTGTAACATTCCAAAAAGTCCAGAACTGACTTTAGGCCTCACAACAACACTAAGCTTAAAAAAAGATTAATATGAAACAATGTGGAATTTCACAAAAAAATCCATTAATAAATAAAAAAATTAAACCATTAATTACATTTTGAAATCAATGGGTGCTATATAATTTTGTCTTAGTAAGTTTTGTCTGAAAACATAAATATTTGGTTTTAAAAAAAGTTCCTATTCACCAAGCCTGGGTTACCCCTAAAGACACAACAAATGGATTTTTTGTAAGACCAGTCATACATAACCCACTCTGACATGACCCTAACTCACAAATATCAACTCAGGCCACACCTACAAATACTTCAAAAACTGGTTTAAATATGGCATCATCTTAAAAGGGTAAGATTCCGAGTCCAGAATTTAGAACACAAATCAAGTGCAATTATAACCAGAGCTTGTCACTCAAATGAAGATTATCTGCTTTTGTAATGACTAAACCACTCTGTGTCATTAAAGAGTGTTACTGGCAGACACAAAACCTTTTACCCAAAAAATAGGGCATCCTCTCGCCAAATGTCAGAGGTTCATGTACAGTTTAACAGTTTCAGTTGTACTCAACCTGCCTCAAACCTGCCTTGTTCAAATGCAACAGCCTACTGATAAATCCCCACAGAATAAACCATACACGCATACAAACCCACAATTTACAAACAATTTCCAAGGTTGAGAATTGGACCATACAGGAAAGGCGTCAAAGTTCAGATGAGATATTTCTGGGAGAAAAAGGATCAGAAATATCTCCATTCTTCCTGTTTATCATCAGGGTCATCACAACAGGATGTTCAGAGCTTGGCTCCAGTGTGTGTGTGTGTGTGTGTGTGTGACAGGGTCTCAATGCCCCTCACAATAAAAAGATAAAATCTCTCTTCCTTTTTCTTTCATAAACTGATTTGTGCATTAATAAATTAATGTTATGTCAATTATCACTGTTGCTATTGCTTAAAATCCAACTGGTGGATAAAAAAATGGGGGGGGTGACATGTACTTGTACTCTTATCTCGACAGTAAAAATCCAATCAAAATACCCTAGCAACTGCATAGCAACATGACAAAACCACACAGAAAGAGATGAGCCTAAGAGTCTCACACACTTGTTTACTTTTAAATTTTCTCTAAAGAGTCTCTCACACACACCCCCGCCAGAGGCCTTCTCATGAGTTCCTGCAATCTTATTACCCCCCCCAACCATCTGCCTTCCAAAAAAGACACCATTCACTCACACTCTCTCTCTCACACACACACACACAGTAGACTGACTCCTAAAGTGTATGAAAGAGACATAAGACACACATCAAGAAATCAGATTTCAAAAAAATATGCTGAGATTTTTTTAGATAAATCTGTATGTGTCCTACAAAAGTATGTGTAAGTTTTATTCTGTGCTAAGTGTGTGTGTGTGAGAGAGAGAGAAAGAGAGAGAGACAATAGGAGGTGAGGGCCAGCTGTTGTTCTGAATGGTATGAATAGGCATTAACGCAGGCAGCGTCCCACTGCAGCAGGGCACCAACGGCCTACTTGGTGTGTGGGGGGGCTTTTATTTAAGTTTGAAACAGAATGACTATGGGCGCGTGCATGTTCGCACATGCGCACACACGCTCTTCAGTGGGCTGCTGAAAGCTTTGTGTGGTTGCTAAGAAGGGGTCCCGTCTAAAACTTGGAATCCCAACGTGGTTGAGCATGGCTTGGATATCACACATTTACACTGTTTCAAACACACATTTACTCCAATGACTCCAACCATGATGTGGTTGTGTTTCACTGGACATATGTGGTAATGTGTTATTGCTCTTAAAAATAAACTTTTTTAGGTTCAGCAAGGAATTAAGATTACTTTAGACCTTTATGGTCACGTATGGTTTAAAAGGACTTCAAGTTGTTAGTTAAGTAGTTAAGTTGGTTTATTGTAGCTCACCTGCAGGATGCCTCTCCGTTGGGCTTGAGCTCGCATATTCCTCCATTCTGACAGTATTCTGAGCATCTCTGACCTAAATCCAAAGACACACAGAGACTTAGCACATCCCGATACATGCGCACACACACACACACACACACACACACACACATATCCTGCGGGAAACAAGGTCAGGTGAGGCTCACGCCCATTCACCTGTGCGACCAGAGCGCACCTGTCAATGTAAGCACATGCTACAGAATTCATCACAAAGGAAACTCACTACCTACAGACATGAATACAGAGCCCCGGGCCTTTGTTTTGCGGCCCCAACAGAGAGCCACTGGCCCTTTGTTGGGCTGTGAATAACTGACTTTGATGGAGGAGTGGGGGGGGGGTCTTGNNNGACTATTCATCTAAAGAGATCCTGAAAAATCCAGTTATCCAGCACTGTGCATGGAAATAGCTCCACATTCCCAACAATTGCCTTTCCGTGTGGCAGTCAGCTTTTAACAACCAAAGTGCAGTCCTGCCTGCTTCAGTATTAATATGTCACAATCACGCTAGTTTAAGATTAACGGGCAGGGTTAGAATCTGTATAACTTAACTTGTCTACAGTGTGGGTAAGTTATCAGAATTCGTTAAAGACCCACTGGTTTCCATTTTTAGATGGAAGACTATTCATTTATCTCTTTCCATGAGCAAGCATCAGCGCACTTTAAGGATTAAAGACACATCCAGGCCAGTCACCACAGACGGCAGCTGTGCACTTGTTGAATGAAAGCAGCTGACTGCATGTCGTCTTTAATTGGTAATGACTGTCTAGAGACAAAGATCAGCAATCGCAGATCAAACTCTGACTACTTCTTATTTTGGACTCAACCGCTAGTACCAATCTTCCTCTTTTTTCCCCCACACCTTTTGACCTCTGATTTTCCATGACTTTCTTAGTCACCCATGACTACTGGAAAAAGATTTAAAGAGCATTTACACTCACAAAAAAGTGATTTCTATAAAAATAAAAATTTTTTAAAAGCACAACAACATTTATATACTTATATTTTATTCATAGACTATCCACCTTTTACCCATGTATGACTATTTCCAAATTGTGCATGACTGTAGGTATCATGTTATTGGTCATGGAAGTACCCCAGTATCTTTAATATTAGAATGATAATCATTTAGTGCTGTGGTATAACAACATCAATGGTACATTTAAGTAACGTTTCTTTCTTGTTTTTAGTTTCACCGCAATAAACGTCGCTTTCGTTTCCTGATCGTGTCATTTCCCCGTCTATAAGACTCTTGCCCTGTTCTCGGTTCCTCTCTGGCGTTGCGTCGCGACCCGCGCGTGTTTGGGGGGGAAGGAGGGGGGGGGCTGCGCGACACACGAGTGTGTGACGGGAGCGCGCGCGACAGCTGCGGAGCCCACGCCGCGCACACAAAAGAAATCAGAGTCCAGCACGAGCCCATAAAACACTGTCTCGAGCCATTGTTTACCAGCGCACGAGAACAACA
>JAZGTK010004239.1:0-25085 GCA_036877625.1 Ambastaia sidthimunki | reverse complement strand
GTGTTTGTTGGCAGTTTAGTCTCTGCAGTGTAAACTGATGATTCTGTAAGACCCATTAGCAAAGCATGAGGAACATTTCAGATGTTGCATACACACATGTATTCCCTGCCTAGAAACTATGGCAACCACTTCACAATATACAGAGACAACACAAACACACACACACACCAGCATACAGTCATTTATTTGCACAATTGACTTCTCTATCTAAATAGGGATATTCCATTGACTTCTAACAAGGGACTGGAAATGAAAGGATGAAAAGAGAGGGGGATTGATGGAAAGAGAGATTGAGAAAGGAAGAGGGCGGAGCCTGAGAGAGGTATAGATGGGAAAGCTGCTGCCTGTGGCCTGAGGCTGTGGATTGACTGAACTCGCTGAGGTCACTTCCTCCACACCAGGAGCTCAGCACAACCTGTGCTTCAGAGAAAAGATGGAGAAAAAGTGAAAAACTGAAGCCACTGTGTCAGCACACTGTTCCTAATCACGGGTTTCATCTCTTTCATTTAACTCTTTACACCAGATGTTTTGAACTGGTGAAAAAATCTATTTTTCTCATTCTTCTCTGCAGTGGTTGAGGGATGAAGGTCTTTCTCATAGCTTGCTGTGGTAATGGTTTCTACACGCAGAGCCCCAGTGAATGCATAGTTTCCACTTAATGTGCCATGAACTGTCTCCACACGCGGGCCAGAGTTCAGCCAGTGAGTGACGGCTCAGCTCAGCCGCCTGCTCCTCGTTTTTCATAACTTCTGTCAAATGTTTCCTTGTTCTCTCTTTACTTTCACCTTTACTGCTTTTAAAGTAAGAGTTCAGAATATTTTCATTCCTGTAGTTTTCTCTGTGGACAGTCAGTGCTGCTCAAGGGTCAGACACATTTTGTAAGAAGATCAGAAACACTCTCACAGATTATAAAATCAATTTGTTATGAAATACAAATTGTTTGTTCATGTCAAATTCTGCATCATCCACTCAAAAAAGAGTGTAAAAATTATTAAATATCTATTATGCATTTAATACTCTATCCAATAGATTAAACATTTATTTAAAAAAAAGGCAATCAGGTATAAAAACAATCACTTCTTAAATCAGAAGTGTCTGGAGTGATGGCATGTTTGCTGCTCTTTCTACAGTTGAAGGACCCTCAGGAGACCGAGGACCCCTGTGATCATATGTGCGACGTTGAAGAGACACCTGTTTGAATCTATTGAATAAACAATAAGAGACACACACAAGCAGATTATCAGCAGCTGGTCCGGCACTGTGTACGGTTTCTGTGAATAGAGACCTCCTCCCCCTGAGGATGAGAGAAGGACCCTCGTCCTCCTCTATTGTGGGCTGTTTCCAGCAGCCCGGCCGCTCGGGCTCTGTTGTCACTGATGGAGTTTATAGTGGTTTCATTGAGTGAAGTGAATATTCTGAGCACATCAATGGAGCAGCGGGCAGATGTGGGAGCGGATAATGAGGTCCGAGCTATTCTGAACAATTCCAAACTTATTCAAGACTCCATTATCCCTTTCAAACACGAGCATGAGGGCGGAGAACAGCAGCACAGATGGCAGGGGTGAGAGGAGAAAAACTTCTTTAATGCTTTAAGAGCTGATGGGGTCTTTATTGAGGATTCATTAGGGGTGAACACAGGTGTAATTGACCAGTGAAGAAGAGAAAGAGAGAAAGAGGCAGAGCTACAAACAGTCTGAGTGGAGGAAAACCTAAACGCAAGCCCAGCTGAACCAGTTTAAACCGACCTGAATTTTCAGGCTGATTCAGGCTGGTTCATGCTGGTTTTGCAATGGTCTGCCATAATGTTCACTAGCAAACTCAAAGAAATCTTGCAGGTTAAGCAGGTTAAGCACTAAGCTAGTATTTAGTTCCAGATTTTAGTGGAGAAGGGGGCATGAGAGCAAACTGTTCAGGTACCATACATAGATCTGACTGTTTATAATATGCCTGCACCAAACACACACACACTTTACATCTGTGATAATGGGGCATTTGGAAAAAGAGGATTTGCATGAAGATGTACTGAAAGGGCGCCTGTATCCCATAATGCACCTGGGATGCACAAACAAGCCGTCTGTTGCCCTCACATGCAGCCAAATGAACAATAACAGAGCAATGAAACACAACAATACACTCCAACAGTTACAACCCTTTCCTCCTTCACACACACACAGACCTGAGAAAGGCCTCACACAATACAAGGGGCAGGAACTGACCAGCAAATGAATACAGGGCCCTCCATTATCACACCATGTGTTCACCAGAAACGGCACGAAACGGTTCCCAGGCATGAGACATATTTAATTCAATGAATTCCACTTCACTGAACTGAGAAAGATTGAGAGTGCGGCTAATTCATCCTTTATCTCCATAAACAGCATTTCATTGTAATAAACTTCTAATTGACTTTGGCCAATCTGATCACTGGAGGATTTGAAAAGGATCTTGGGGGTTTCGGGGTTGAATGCATGTGCCGTTACTCACAGAATAAGAGACAGGGCTGAACAATGAGGCTGAACAATGTAGCTGAAAATGTGAAATGAGTGATTTTTGGGATTTTTTCCAGTGTAATTAGTAAATGATTGTGTAATGTCTGCTGGTAATGAGGGCAGGGTTGCATTCCTCAACTGTTTTTGCTGTTAAGCTGTTTCTTAGAGTCAGTGTTTAGTCAAAGCATTTGCATGGCCGTGAGATTTCAATGACTGGCTGAATATTTGTTGTTTTATCACAAACAGGAGAGATTCTTTGCAGTCGGTGAATTTCACACACTCAGCTTAGCGTTTATGACTGAGGTTTAGCATTGTTAGCATGGTTGTAGTTTCTGTGTAAGGTGCAAAAATCCAAAACACTTTTTGTCATTGAATTGCTGGTGTATCTAACGTGAAGGTTTGTAATAAACTTTAAACAAACATTCAACAGCTGTGTCCATGAAATTGTTCAATACAAACACAGAATTTGAGGACAAAAAAATAGAATACAAAAATAATAAAGCTTTTGATGACATAAATATAAAACATAGACATTATAAAGAAATTTAAAACAACACACAAAAACTAAAGCTACACAACAATATGTATTAAAATGAAGTTTGTAAGTCATTTGGGTTCCGGAAGGTTTATCTTATTTTAGACATAAGTCTCTTTCTCTCTCTTATTCTGTCTGTGTTTAACTGAATTATTAATTTTATCTGTAACTTATGATGTTATATTGTTATGAATTATTCTTGAATCTATTGCCACCTGCTGGTTGTTGCTGCACTATCAACATATTATACAAATATTTAAAATAAAAATTGTTCGGTCGTTTCAGACTTTAAGTAAATAATTGTTTACTTGACAAAGAATGTAATTGGTAAAAACCACTTGATCACAACGAGGCTCAGTTGTATAAAGTTATGTTATGTCTGCCTTAAATGTCTGCCTGTTAATTTAAACATTAACACACACAAAAATATATTTTTGAATTATTATTTCATATACATGCAAATTACAATAAATTAAAATTAAGATTTAAAAATGTACTAGTTTTTCAATTTAATCAGTTGAAAACGTGCAAGTAAATGTATAAATAAAATAAATAAAGGTATAAATAAAAGAATAAATAAGCTATTAAAGGTATATAAGCTGTTTATCGTTGTGATTTTAAATACTACGTTTGGTTTGTGTTGTTATTGTTAGTAAAGTTTTTGTTGTGCTCCGCGCATGCGCACTGCGTCAGGCGGATCCTCCGATCATGGAGGATGTTGTCGTGAAAGCAGCTGCAAACTTTCCTCGCAAAACCTCCTTCATTATTCAAACTCTGGTAATTATCATTATTAATATTTATCCGCGTATAAACTGTGTTTTAGGCGTTTCACGCTGACATTTAAGACGCTTTAGGCTTTGAAACCCGATGGTTGTTTTTGTTTGTTTCCTGTTGCATCTGAATTCAACCGCGCATCGTTTTCATTTATATTACAAATATTAAACGATTTGCCACATTTGTGAGCTTTCAGATGTTAGCATCCGCTTTGTGAATGTTTGGATCAGTTAGCTGTGATTGCTAACTGACTATCTCTGCACACAGTCCACATTTTACATTCACTTCCTGTCTAATGCGAATTATCATTAAAAAAACACGATTGCAATGAGACTGAATGATCAGAAACGTCAGAACCATTTGACCAGTTACTCTAATGAATAGAAGAAATTCATGCATTTATCAAAATAATAAAGTTTATCATACAGATTCAGGTTTTGATGGTTTGTGTCACACATAGCAAGATTGTGTCTGTCTTCCTGTCTGTCCAGTTTCACAGGTTGCCAGATCCTCTGCCATGCAGTCCTCCTAAGTAATTGTCATGTGTTGGTAAAATGGCCGCTGAGTTGTTTCCTGCCAAAAAACTGCCTGCTGTCAGCCCCCCCACCACTGGCCCAGCCGTACAGCAGTACCATCAGAACATCAGCAACAACAACACCATCCAGGGATGTAACTGGCAAGGCTTGTATCCAAGTATCAGAGAGAGGTAAAATCTTCAATGACAGCGGCTTTGTTCTCAAACCTAGCGAGCTCCCTACCTAGACAGCATTTTTAGGCATAGTAGGCGTGTTTGACGTGAAGGCTTTTGTACCCTAAATTGGAAATAGGACCTTTGAAATGTATTCGCTTTATTTTGGTTTCCTCTGTGCAAATTCGAATGCATCATCGCATATGTCCTGTATAGCAATGCAATCCCAGAATGCATTGTGTTGTGAAACATAAATGAATAGTCTGTGAAGGAGTCGAGTGAAATGGCACTTACACTGAAGTATCACTGAAAAGTGTTGATTGAAAAGGTTTTATGGACAGTTGCACTATCTGTGGTGTAAATGGTGTTTGTTTTTTCATAGAAACGCAGTCATGTTCAACAATGAGCTGATGGCCGATATTCATTTTGTGGTGGGACCTCCTGGAGGAACCCAGAGGGTTCCAGGACACAAGGTACCACATTACAACGGTTCATCCTGGTACTGTAACTGTAAAAACAGTACTGGCACTGTAACTATAATCTGTTTTTGTATAACAAATCATAATTCACTGAGATTCATTTTAAAAACGTTGCAATCTGTGTATAAAAGATGGACTAAACCTTCAAATAAAACTTAGAAAACATGTTTTTTTCAGTATGTTCTGGCTGTGGGCAGTTCAGTTTTTCATGCCATGTTCTACGGAGAACTGGCTGAAGATAAAGATGAGATCCGGATCCCGGATGTGGAACCAGCCTCATTCCTGGCCATGCTGAAGTGAGACTCTTACATCACTGTTTCCCAACCCATTAATCTCTCACAGTCCCACCAGAAGCTCATGTCTAATCTTTCATTATTTACTTTTCAGGTACATATACTGTGATGAGATTGATCTGTGTGCAGACACTGTTCTTGCTACGCTGTACGCTGCCAAAAAGTACATCGTCCCCCACCTGGCTCGCGCTTGCGTCAACTTCCTGGAGACCAGCCTGAGCGCCCGGAACGCCTGCGTGCTGCTGTCTCAGAGCTGCCTGTTCGAGGAGCCCGACCTCACTCAACGCTGTTGGGAGGTGATTGATGCTCAGGCGGAACTCGCCCTCCGCTCGGAGGGGTTCTGCGACATTGACATTCAAACCCTGGAGAGCATCCTGCGGCGAGAGACCCTCAATGCCAAGGAGATGGTGGTCTTTGAAGCAACGCTGAGCTGGGCGGAGGCTGAATGTCACAGACAGGAGCTTCAGCCCACCATAGAGAACAAACGTCTTGTTTTGGGAAAGGCGATCTACCTGATTCGAATCCCGGCGATGGCGCTCGATGATTTCGCAAACGGCGTGGCCCAATCCGATGTGCTGACGCTCAACGAGACCAACGACATCTTCCTGTGGTACACGGCCGCCAAGAAACCAGAGCTGAAGTTTGTCTGCAAACCACGGAAGGGCTTGACGCCGCAGAGGTGCCACCGATTCCAGTCCTGCGCCTACCGTAGCAATCAGTGGAGATACCGCGGGCGCTGCGACAGCATCCAGTTCGCGGTGGACAAGCGTGTCTTCATCGCCGGGTTCGGGCTGTACGGCTCCAGCTGCGGCTCAGCGGAGTATCAGGCCAAGATCGAGCTGAAGCGCCAAGGTGTGACTCTCGGTGTCGCCATCATCAAATACTTCTCTGATGGTTCCAGCAACACCTTCCCTGTGTTCTTTGAGTACCCCGTGCAGATAGAACCCGACACGTTCTACACGGCCAGCGTGGTGCTAGACGGCAACGAGCTGAGTTATTTTGGGCAGGAGGGCATGACGGAGGTCCAGTGTGGAAAGGTGACCTTCCAATTCCAGTGCTCGTCGGACAGTACCAACGGCACGGGAGTGCAGGGGGGGCAGATCCCTGAACTCATATTTTACGCCTGAGAGGAAGCAGAACATTTAGTTCACAGATGCACAGCAGAGCTTAAGTAACAAATCTTTCCTTAATGAAGTGCTGCTTACATTTTGCACAAGTGGCTAAAAAAAGAGAATCCCAGAGATTATAGTTTACTGACAATCGATATAGACTATCAGAAGTGTTGGGGTGTAGCTCTTAAATATCACGTGCACACGCACGATCAGACGTGATGTAATCAGATTGAATTTGCACGAGTGATTGAGAATTTTAACAAGTAACAACTTAAATTTCTGTTTATTTCCTCAATCGATTTGGAACATCATGCACACATTGTATGAACTATTTTTATGGTATTTTGTTGTTTTATAGAGTTTGTTTTTTGTGTGTACTGTTCCTTTAAGAGCAGAGATTAAAATCCATTGATTTAAGTGGACAGATCTGCCTGTATCTCAAAATCTGATTTTTTTTTCAGTGTGTCTTCAGATGATAAATGTACACGTAATTCTGGCATAACAGAATCTGAATCATGTAAAATTATAATGTCAGACTTCATTAATCTTATCAGCGTCATCAACACTAAAGGACATAGACGGTTTTTACTTACAAGGTCACATGATTCATTTTTCACGACTCAGATTTAAAGCTCCGTTGAGTTTTGCCAGGTCTGATAAAACACACGTTGTGTCTCTTGTGAGGAAGATGATAAATACTTCATAAAACCTGTTTTGTGAAGTCAAACACTTGATCTGTTATATAGAATCATATTTGTATCACTTTGATGTGTTGTTGTCTTGAAATGTATTTTACGTATTATTTGTATATTCTTTGTATAATTTTTTTCTTAACACGTGAAGCACAATTTGTCCTTAACCGTTTCGCTGAGAAAAAAGTTGTTTTTCTTGACCTGACATTTATAAAATCCAACATTCTTACAAAGTAGCGCTTCTAATTTTACTCATATGTAGGTTTTGTGATTTTACAGTTCACAAAACAGTTTTAACAGTTTTTTTTTATTTTAACATTTTGCAGGCTTGTGTTGCTAACATGAATAAGACCTTTATTTCTACCACTTGTTGAAATTATGTTGCCTTTCTACAAATCAATAGAACAAATTTTGATTTTCAGCTGTTAGATCAAATTTGCAAAAAAATAAAAAATGTATGTAGAATGAGGGACACAGCCATATGTGGGGACCAAATATCATAGCGGTGGGCTCCTCTGATCAACACCTAGCAACACCTTAGTAACACCCTAAGCATCATGCCAGTTTTTTGTTTTGCTTGTCTAAAACACCATTTGCGTTTTCTTCTGAAAATGTGAAAAATTTAAAGCAATCCGTTACTTTTGCCTCTCTTTCACTGGCTCTGTTTAAAACACAAAATTGCAGGTTACTTTGTGTATTTTTATTTAGGTATGTTGTCAAACTAATATTTTCTGTAAAATCTGACCCACCAGTTCAAATTTTAAATCATTATTAACGGTTGGGAATCAGGGTAAGATAAGACAGTTTGAACAGTTCTGTCATGTACTTGCTTAGTAACTGTTTTTTGTTTATTTTTAAGAGAAAAGTCATAATCCATAATACTGCTGTAATACAGCTGTAATACTGTGCTCATTAATGTTTGTGCCAAACAGCCTGAAACACAAGACATTTCTTAAATACATTTTAATGTTGATGTCAAAGTTGACCTTTAATTGCACTGTTTTTTGATAACACTGTGCCATAGTCTAGATTCATTATTACATTCGATGTAAACTGATTTCACTTACACTAATACAGTATATCGTGTGCAGGAATTGGGTAATATTTTCTGTTAGTTACAAAACTGTTGTGATTTTTAAATTGTGCCTTTTCTGGATTGAGTCTAATGGTTGAAATTACCCAGGTGGTTTTTACACAAACCTTTAATATTCCTGGAGTAGGAAGTGAGATGCTTGTATATGCTTCAAGTTCTGGTTGTATTCACTGGAATTATGGAATTTTTGGAAGTGCAAAAGGTTATTGGTTCATTTGCATCTGTGTTTTGTTATATCCGGCACAATGATGGAAGCCTGTTTCCTCTGTTAATGTAGAAAATGATACTCATGAAAGTGGCAACAGATTTTGAATGTGTGAGTGGTGTTTGTGTTAACATGAATAAAATTAACTTTAACTCCAGTCTATGCATGTCTGTCTTCAGTTAAAAATGTCACTGTATAACATCTAATTGACTGTTCATTCAGGAGGCAAAAATATATATAAAAAATAATATATTATCTAACTGAAATCTAATTTTTGAACTGTAAGTTTGTTTCTGATAATTTTAAGGCATGTGTACTATTAATTCTCATAGATGGCTGCTTAGATATAAATTGTACATAATATTTCACGGTCATACGGGTCCAGGTTATAAAGATGGGATACAAACATAACTTGGAAACGAGGGTCTTTAACATCTTCCCTGTAAAGTTCAATCTTCTCAAAGTTCAAAGTCTGTGTTTCTTTTTAAAAAAGTGTCAAACGTTTTAGATTTAGAATAATTGGCCAATTCTTTCCTCTCAGGCCATCGATGAGGTTCAGATTCATTATCCTGATATATGTGAGAAGTCATGACTGATTTAATGCATCTCTGCGTGCAGTACAGATGAGGGAAAAGCAACAGGAAGTCACTCTTACACAGACTGTCAGCAGTTAATTTTATAGGTGCACTACATGCTTGAATACACATCAAGAATTTTACATTATAAACAGCTTATAATGAGATTCAACTTGGTTTAGCCTTTGAAATATATTGTTTTAAATGCATATAAATAATTTCTGTGCAGTACAGCTGTTAATGAACTCATTTTTATTCATTTTTTAAACTCCATTTAACATGAGTTCTTCCAGAATTGTACCGCAGTCAAGATGGGTCAGTTCCAGACACATTTCAGTTCTTCTACATGATTGGCTCAGATCCTTCGCATAGTTCACACCATTTCGACCAATCACATCCAGTAGTGTAATTATGGTGACGAGTTTAAATCTCAAATGTCGATTCGTCCAAAACAGTCAAACTTCAGACCCATTACCAGAAAACTGATGACAAGTCATAAGATTATACTTCAAATCTACTAATCATTTACTTTTTGTCTTTGTTTGTTTCTGCCTTATTACACAAACATGTTGTGTCACAAAACACAACAAATGCCTGTTTGACAAAATATACTCAAATATAAATAAACTGAAAATAATGTGGCACAAAACAGTTCATATTATTTTTAAACTAACAAAAAAATACATCCAAATCGGCAAATTACTAACAAATTATTAACAAATTATTAAATTCAGTTATTTCTAAAAAAAAAATTAAATGAAAACATGACGTTGAAATGAAATGTAAATCTTTAAAAAAAGTAAACATCAAAGTCAACAAAACAAACATTCATTCTAGAGTACAATTCTTGAAATGATAAACTAAATGTCTAATGTAGCGTTACAATCCCTTTAAGTGTAAAACACATTTACATTCTGCATGTACACATGGCTTTGAAGTGCTCAAAATAAACGTTTAGTTTAACAGTTCTCAGGTTACAAATTCATCCACATTATTACAGCATATTTTACATAAAAGCCCTTTACCTGTGTCTCGGGCTGAGAATAGAATTGAGCAAAGTGAAATCTTTCGTTGTTTCTGGAAGACATTTGCTCACAGTGTCATTAAAGAGTTCGTACCTGTGAACTTTGACCTCTGAGTGGTTATAAAAATGTGTGTGATAAATAACAGACGCTCTGCTGAAGCAAAACAAACAGATTCATCCAGACATGCGTCATTATTTATGTCATTTTAAACCTGTATGCAAACAGAGACATTTTACTGGATCTAAAATTTCTCCTCCTGCTGCAACATACAAAATAATCTTCATGTTCAGAACAAGAGTGAGTGAAACATGGCAGTTTTTATATTTGTGTGAACTATTCTTATAAGTAGTGAGAGCCACAAATGCCTGTTTATGAATATGAGTCAACCAATCACAGGCCATGAAAATGGGTTACAAAATGCTAATAGCAGCTACAAGACAAGGGTGGTTTCCATAGTAACAGGCTCCATGGTCCTGAATGTAAACAAGTTTATTGTGAAATGATCTGTTTCTCATTCTTTGAAGCGATTAAAGCTCAATTTCTGCCTTTAAGGCACCGAGAAATTTACATCTTTCCCTCCTCAGACTCCCACAAAATGCACAAAACTCCTCCCGCTCCGATCAACCTCCAGCATTCCTGAGTGAGTCCATGAGCTTCTGAATCCGGATAAGATTCACCCGGCTGAGTGAATCAGTTTTATAAGCATATATTACAGAGCCACTCAAAGTCTGTGTAAATGAATGTGTGCAGTTCTTTACAGTATATATTGGGTTTGCATGAGTGTGTGTGTGTCAGCCTGTCCCGTGGCTGCTGTAGTCGAAGACCCCCTTCTTAAAGAAAGGTGAGATGTTGCACACCGCGTGTTTCGAGAGGTGAAATCCAGACTCATCCGTTCGGAGAGGGGAAGATGAGGACGATGACATCATCACATGGAAAAAGTTCCGCAGGTATTGCTGGGAAAGGAAAAGAAAGTTTTCAGCATCTGATTTTATCGTAACAATCTTATTCAAAGAGTGATTGATGATGAAAATTCTGCATTGATCATTGAATCTGTGGGATTTTACCTCTAACTGACTCCGGCGTTCAGCCACCATCCTCTCGTCTCTGTTCCCGAAAATCTTTTTGGGAGGGAAATCCAAAGCGGCAAGCTAGAGGAAGATATGCAGGAGTGAAAACATCTGATGGGCCATAAATGAGTGAAGATCTCATTTTACTCCAACATCAATGCAAAAACATCCATTCAATTTGCATAAAGAAAATACAGTCTTTTCAGGACCACCGTTTTTTTTTACACTGACAATTTCATGACAATCACATTTTCCCAAATTGTGATAACAGAAATACATCCAGATGTTCCCATTATACTCCCATATGTTCCCATATGTTTGTCATTAGATTCTCTTTCTAATAATAAATGCAGCACGTGTCTGCCGGTCATACCTCTGGATATTTCAGTTTCAAAGATTTGTGCATCTCCCGAAAGCGACTGTATCTTCTAAACACTGTCCAGGTTTCTTCCAACACTGTGATCTGAAATAGACGTTTTATAAACGTTTGGTCTCTCCAACACAAACAGTTACACAAACTGACTTCAGTTACTTTATACAGAACGCAGACAAACCTTGATTTCAAACTCAAAGTGCTCGTCTTTTCCCTGTCCACACAGGACGTAACGCGGAATGCTGATCTTTACCGGATCTTTAAGGCTATCCGGACTCGGATCCAGAGGTATCGACACCATCCGCTGTGAAAAGACAGTTTCCTGCAGTCAGAGTACCACAAACTATACAAATATTTACTCAAGTAAAAGTTGTAATCTGAACAAAAAGACTTGTTTTAATGACTACTGATTTACACAAACAACACATCATAAGATCATACCTCATATTTCAGTTTGCGTGCATCCATTTGTTTTTTATCATTATCCTAAAACAGTAAAACAGCGTTTATTACACAAACTAACTTCAGAAAACAGAATTATCAGCAGCTGATTTCAGGACACAGGCAGGCAGACGTGTTTGATCTACTTCACTGAGGTGAAACAGAGGGAAAGTTGCACTGCAGCTGAGGGTGTGTATGCACTGCAGGACAGGCCGCATGCTCCCACAGAAACCCAGAAATCACCCAGAATCAGAGACTGCAGCTGATATGCAAATTACTAGGGCTGCATCATGCAATTCAGAGGTGCTGATTGGCTAAGGCCTGTGCTTACCTCATCCGTCAATCTAACAGAGCTACTCTCACTATCCTTTTCGTCCTCCTGCAGAGTCAAACAACTGCGTTCATTTCAGAATCAATCCTGTGTTTCTGTGTTATGCTTGTGTGTGACTTTGGTGACATGAAACCATTTCTCCCCTCAAGTCACAATAATAAATAATAATTTACAACGGTTTACACTCTTTACCAAAACAATTTACAAAATATTGAATTTAAAAAGTATACAATTATAATTTAAAGATGAAGTGTTCTGTTTCTGCAACACTAAGAAATTGTGAGGAAACTTTTGTTATTTTGTTTAAAAACAGGTATTACTTTCTCTCCAATGCAAACCTGTTCAATTCTTTCTTCCGTGCAACACAAAAAGAAAAGTTAGCATGAATGACACACAGCCTCAGTCCACATTAGCTTTTGTTAGACATGTTCATATGACAGAAGTGATTTTTGGAGGAACTGTCCCTTTAAGACGACTGACTGTGGGAGTTTGTTTGTGGGGCTGTAGTTGTATTACCTGCAGTGAGTCTGAGGACAGCGAGAGAGTGTTGTTATTCTCTCTGTTCAGCAAGTTCAGTTTCTTCAGCCTCCGCTGGACCTCCTCCTCTATATACGTGTTTATCCTGAGGGGGGAAGAGCGATTTAAGTCAGAGCCACAAAATCTGTCCGCTGTTTTGCTTGTTTGAGATCATACGTGTGTGTGCACCTCTCATCGTCTATCGACAGCACAGCGGGGAGCGTCGTGATGGGGCTGACGGGTGATTGGTTTGTGTTTTTCTCCTCGCTGCTCACGCTTAGACTCCGCCCACTTCCTTCACTCTCACTGATTCGCTGCTTGAGCTGAGCGATCTCTCTCTCCATCCTAAATATATCCAGAAACACCCATGAGGACACAGCAGACACTGCTAGAGCTACAGGACTGCCAGTGTGGCAATGAATTACAGAACAACAGAATAACACCACAAGTGTTTTAACACCACAAACGATTAGCTTTCAGGTCTTTTATATGCATAAAAGTTGACACAATTATACTGAAGACAGACAGAAACATTAACAAAGTACAGCCATTTCTTCCAGGATAAGGAATCAAACATTCTGATGACTCATCATGCACTCAGAGGTGTATATGCGGACATTTACCCAATAAAAAGCTCTTTAAAATAAAAAAAGCTCTTTCCCCATTATATCGTTGCCTTTAACTAGCAATAGCAAGTGACAAATGATGGTTCACTTCTGTTAAAGCTTAAATTAAAGTCTGTTCTCTTCCTGTATTCACAGAAATACATCAACACAGACAAAACCACCGAGAAGAAAAACAACACACCTGTCCTGGTCCAGGTCTTGTGCTCCTGTGGACCTGAAAGCGCTTTGTCCCAGTGCAGACTGTGACCTCTTGCGGGATCCCTCGGCATCAGGTTCCAGGCTGAGGCTCCTGCGGTAGGCGGAGTGTCTCCTCTCCAAGCGAGCGACCGCTTGCTCCAGAGCCTCCCGCTGCTGTTTCTCCCTCCACTCCAGGATCTCCTTCTCTTTCCTCCGAACCTTCTCCTCCTGACGGGCCACATTCGCCGTGAACTCGTACGACTGTTGCAGCTGCTGCAGCTGTTCTGTGCTCGCGCTGTACTGAGACAAGCGCTCCTCCTTCTCCTCCAGCTCCTTCTCCACCTGCACAGTGAGAAGAAACTGAGCTAAAGAGAAAAGTCTAAAAATCTTGTGTAGACAAACATTTGACTGTTGCTTTAAAGTCTGGTCTAGTTTGCAGCTTATTCTGGCCAAGAACCGCCCACATAAGACAGAAAAGATCTGTCTGTCAGTTCTTTTAGATTTTTTTACACAATTTAGGAGTGGAAATGCATGTAGACTTTGAAATCCGAATTTCTATCGGTTCATACAAATGTAATAAATGGCAATTCTTTTACAGACCTACTAGAAATCTAGTTTACTAGCTGCTAAGCACCACAAATAAAACTCTATCTTTCAAAGATAAATGCTACCGTCCTGGCAAATCTAGTGATTTAAGTTTTAAAAATCTGTCATTGAATTAACCCAGTAACTACACAACTTTGTTTTTTGGGCAAAGGTGGAGAGAAACCCAAAAAAATATCACCCCCAAATTTACCTGATACAGCGTCTCATCCAGCTCTTTGTCCATTTCCTCTGGACTTGTGTCGGCCCCAGGAGAGCCTCTTCCTCCTCTCACCCTCTCCAGCAGCTCGCTGGCTCTCTGTCGCTCCTCAGACACGGCTGGGAGATGTTTCTCCTGCAGAGAGAGGAGCTGTCTCTCTTTAAACTGCAGCCTCTGCTCCGCCTGCTGGATCAGAAATTCTTCCTGACTCAGAGATGAGACGTCCTGCAAACCGCGCTCCATCATTTCATGGACCTGCAGGGGGAGAAGACAGATAAAAACCAGAGACAATCGATTCGTTGTTTTGTAAACTGCACAATGAAACCAGAAGAAACTGATCTCAAAACTCATTTCAAAGTGCTTTAAAATGAAAGAGACGTCCACCTGTCTCTGTTTGTCTCTGTGTGCATGCAGCAGCAGGCTGAGTGACGTCCGATCGCCGGCCACCTCCCTCTCCAGTCTGTCTCTTTGCTGTATCAGCGACTCCTCCAGCAAACCCAGCTCCTCCACCTGTTCCTGCTTAAACTGCTCGTACCGCTCCTGCGCTCTCCTCCTCGCCTCCTCCCCTCCCTCCTCCTCTCCGTCAATCCGTGCCTCCTTTGCTCGTAGAAGCTCCTCCCTGAGATCAGCGAGTGTCCGTCTCTCCTCCTCCAGGCGACGCACCTCGTCTGGCTTGAGCAGGGCGGCCGTCTCCTCGCTGCGCTCCTTCAGCTGCTCCTCCAGACGCCCGACCAGACTCAGCTGCTCCTTCTCTCGCTCCTCCAGACGTCTAAACATTAAAAACGTTTGTTTGGTTTCAGAACAAAGCGCTGTTGCATATCTCCACACATTGTTTTATACTGGCTAGCTAGTCCATCTTGCTCAACCCTATTCACCAAACGTTCTCACCTGCGCTCCAGCTGGAGTTTGAAGGCCTGCTCCTCTCTCTCTCTTTTGAGGCGCTCCAGCTCACGAAAGATCTCAGTTTGCTCTGCCCGCTCTCGTTGGGCCTGAGTCTTCTCATCTTCCTCCAGATCTTCCTCCTGCATCTCCAGCTGCTCCTGCTGATGTCCTTTCTGCTTCTGTTCTTCTTGCTCCTTCTGGTCCCTGTGTCTCTCCTCCTGTATGAAACAGACATCAGCATAATGAACCATGAAAGGTCTTTGATATCATACTTTAGAGGTCTCCAGCGAGGTCCACAGATCTGCAGAGTTTTGCTTCAACCCTAATTAAGCACACCTGAGGTTGGAGATAGACACTGCTGATCTGTGGACCTGCAGGAACATGGATTGGAAACCCCTGCTCAACTTGTACCATTGTTTAGATGTTTGCAGAAACAAAGCTTTCACATGCTATGAGATAGAAAGTGAGAGAGACTGTAAACTAATCCTAGGACACCCCTAGGAACTTCTGAAGTTCATGTTGAAAAACAGCGTTATGGTCTTATCAGCATTAAGACGATGGAACCTCACCTTTATGGCACATATTGCAATCTTTAGATAAATCCTTTAATAGCATCAAACTTTAATTACTGTTGTTAAACCCTACAGTCATAAAACACGATTGCTTTCTGATCAGCAGTCTGACCTTGAATCGCTCTTTCTCAGCAATCAAGTCTCTGAGGCGGCTTTCGATGTCCTGACTGCGTCTGCGCAGACTCTCCTCCTGTCTGCGTATGCACAGCTGCACCTGCTCAGACTCCTTCCTCTGAGACTCCACCTCCTGCTGCATGCGCTCAAGCTCCGCCTTCTCACTCTTCTGCTTTTCCTCCATTTCTTTTATTAGCCGCCTGCAGTGCCACAAAGTAAGAGGCAAGAATTGTGATTGGACAATTTCCACAGTGAGGTCACAGATCCATGACACTAAAATGGGTTTAAATTCACTCGACTACCCCCACCCAAAAAATATAAAAATACAATATAAAACCATTTAAATGATAAAATTCATATTATCCATTAGCATTTTTTCATGCAAATAAATCTGAATTTCCAGCAAAAGTAACTACATTTTAATACTGTAAAAACCGTCAACCAAGAAAAACTTTGAAGATGAAAAAATGTTATTTACTTCAATGGGTGAAAATCTTCATTTATTACTGTTTCAATTTTAGTAACATTTACATCAAAATCATGACTTAACAGATGTGGAATTTGTGGTCACATGACAAACCTTTTAGTTTCCAGTTTTTCCAGTTCCTCCCTTTGTTGTCTTTCAAACTCCAGTCTGGAACAACACAACACGATCAGTTTCCACCCTTCAAACACAGTCAATAGCACAACAGCAACTACACACATGCAGCAGGTCACACAACACAAAACAAACAAGCTGTCGGGTGGAGACGTGTTTAAAGAGACAGTTCAGCCAAAACTCAAACTTCACTCACCCTCATCCCAGATGCACGACTTCAGCTGAACACTATCTTTATAACAATATTCTGTTTTAACATATTGAAGCTATAAAAGCACAAGCGTTTATCATAAAAGTAGTGCAAATGACCTCAGCGGTTTATTAAATGTCTGCTCAGATGAAACGAGTGTGCGTGAGATTCACATTTTCAACTTATCTGGTGAAATCAAAACTAAACGCATTAGCACTAAAATCAAACGTGGCAGCTCACCAATAGCTTTAATCTCATTGGTTCTTTCGTGTCTTGTGACTATGATATGACAACCAATCAAGACACATACAAGAACCAATGAGATTTAAATGATCTATGTGCTGTACATGCTATGTGTTTTTTTTATTAAAATACTTGTTCAGCTGAAGAATTCTGAAGTCATATTCATGTGATGTCATGACAGTGAGTCATTTTCATGTTTGGGTGAACTATTCCTTTAACTAAAGTCTTGTGATGATGAGGCGCAAAGGGACAAATAACATCTCACAGGCATGAACGAGAAGCAGAGAGACCGAACTCACAAATATTGACGATTTATATTAAAACAAAGAAACGACACTTAAAATTAGAAGGCTGGTTTTGCTTTAAGTTCTACCTGAGAAAGATGGGCCCCTTTTCAGTGAAGAGACTGCCACAAAGAAGTGCAGAAGAAAAAATACATGATCAAACTAATCCAGATTTATTCAAATCCAAATGTATTTTATTGTATGTGTGAATGATTCAAATGTTAGCATGTTATGAAAGCGCTAGATTCACTCTTATAGAGGTAAAGCTTTATAGAAAAACATTTAAATGAGCTGGTGTTTCCACAGTGAGTTTCAGAGTCTCGCCCATTAACCTTGACCTTTTGCTATAAAGCCTTATAGTAAATAAGCAAGTCAAAAGCCAACATGCATAATGTCATTTTTTAGTGATGCATCAATATTGGAAATTTGGCTCATAATGCTAATTATTATTCTATTATCATTATTTAAAATAGTTGAATCAGTGGAGTTTGTGAGTATATTAATGCAACATCAGGAGTACCAGCGATGGTGTCGGAGGAAATAGAGAGAGAGGAGGGTGGAGAGAGGAGGGAAGAGGAGGTTCCTGAGGAGAAAGAGATGGAGGAGAGCTGAGGAAGAGGCAGCGGTGCGGGGAGGAAGATATCGCTCGCTCTGTCACACACAGACGTGTTTATTCACACACGCGTGATGACTTACCCGGGATTATACAGCATAACCGTGGAGAGGTTTTCACAGGATTTGGACAGATCCGTCATGGATAAACTCAGGCTGGTCAGGAGGCCACTCTGCAGAACAACAGCAGTGAGATGTTCAAGAAACGTTCTGTCAGTTTTTAACCACCTTCACGTCAGTCCAAACCCAGTTGTGTAATTGTTTTGGTGTCTGATGTAAATAAAGATCCTGACTCAATCTGACTGTCTCTCACCTTTCGTTTCTCTCTTAATTTTGCTGCTTCTTTGGGATGATTAAATCGGAACATATTCGTTCTGCCCAGTAGAATAACAGCTCCTGAAAAAACAACAGCACAAATGAAGCCCTTCATAAAAAAAACAAAACAAAATCGTACTCTTTTATTTTCAAAAAACACTGCAGGTGTTAAAACCATAGTCTGTAAAGAGAGAGAGAGAGATGAGACCTTGGTTGAGCTGGCAGGGTTCTGTGACCTGAACACCATTGACTGAACACTGAGCATCATTCAGAGGTATAAGAGTGACGGTTCCATTCTGGCTCTCTATCAGACAGTGCTCACTCTCCAGCCCGAGACCATGAAGAACTACACACACACACACAATACAGTATATTATATATTACCAATGAATGTGACTAAACTAAACACCAATGAAACAAAGAAAAGATTCAACTCACTGATGTCCTGCTCATTAGTAGCATCATCACGACCAACATATGTCCTGCCCTCCTGTAAATCACATTCATTCATCACACACTGTACTGTAAACACACAATCACATTCACTCATCACACACTGTACTGTAAACACACAATCACATTCATTCATCACACACTGTACTGTAAACACACAATCACTGTACTGTAAACACACAATCACTGTACTGTAAACACACAATCACATTCATTCATCACATACTGTACTGTAAACACACAATCACTGTACTGTAAACACACAATCACTGTACTGTAAACACACAATCACATTCATTCATCACACACTGTACTGTAAACACACAATCACTGTACTGTAAACACACAATCACATTCATTCATCACACACTGTACTGTAAACACACAATCACATTCACTCATCACACACTGTACTGTAAACACACAATCACATTCACTCATCACACACTGTACTGCATCTACACTCATTACCTTTAAATGATAGAGAATGATGCCGGTACTGAGTAAATCATCATCAATCCCGATGAGATGAGGAAGTTCTGAATCCAGAATCACTCCGATTCCCTCCTTCCTCAGAGCCAGAGTCTCTTCCTACACACACACACACACACACACACACACATTACACCTCACAGATAAACATTAACACACTGCAGCTGTCCTTCATCACTGACACAAACCTTCAGGATGTTCTGAGTTTCATTCCACTTGTTTGTCCATTCCTTGGTCAGTTCTAAAACCTGACACAAACAAACACAAACAAACACACACACACACACACACACACACACACACACACACACACACACACAAAAACACACACATTCTGTGTGTTATTTTTCATACAGTCAAACAGATAAACCTGCACCCCAACTTACACTATAAGCACTGTCACCATAGCAATGCAATAGCAGCATCAACATATGCTTAAATATTATGGGGTGTATGTTACCCTGGCTTCATTATGGTGTAGCTCTTCCTCCATACTCAACGCTGTGGGCGAATCAAGCAGCGCGATCTGAAACAAACAACAACACGAGTGAAACAGAACGATTCATTTCATCTGATGAAAATAACCTCATTTGAACTTCTGACCTGGTTTCCCTGAGCCAGCAGAGCTTTAAGACGCACTATCTCCGCCCGAAGCTCTCGAATCAGCCTCACGTTGGAGTCTTCGTTAATCGTGGGTTTGTTGATGATGTTTTTGGCGCGGTTTGCATATCGTAACGTGCTCAGCGTCTCGCCGTAATTCACATCTGCAGGCGAAACAGCTAAACAAAACAATTTCAGTTTTCAGTCTCACATCCACAATATTGCTCAGAAACAATCAAACCACTGAACCTCTAAACATGTAAATCTCTCATCTCTACATCATAATTTAATGTCTGGAGTTCTGCAGTGGGTTCGAGGGCCGGTGAGTCTTCACTCACTTGCGATCATGATGGTTTTAGAGTTTCCGCCGAGACTGTCTTTCAGCAGCCAGGTGAGCACAGAGTCTCTGTACGGAACAAACACCTGCTTCTTCTTCAAATGACTGTTCAGTCCTTCCTGTGACAGATCAGCTACAAACACATTTAAACAGCATTTAAACACTACTTTAAAGAAACATTCATTTGTGTTAAACAACATTCTTTACCTAAAATCTTTTCCTTATCCGATACTAATTTTTGTAAAAAAATAAACTGGAAAATTTTGGAGTCAAAATCCAAATGATGTGGATGGCAGCGTTTTATTGCCAGTAAAAATCCAGTTATCACACTACAGCTCAACTCACCTAAGGCGGAGATGACGTTGCCAAGAGTGACCAGTGATTTGTTGATATTGCCACCCTCTTTGAGTCGGACCCCAGTTGCCCCTGTGGCATCTGCCCTCTCACTTCCTGCCAGGTCCACCAGATGAATCTTACTGACCGTCTCGCTCGGCATCTCTGCATCAAATTTAGCCTGAGGAGATGAAGTTAGTTAAAGTTACCTGCGCACACCTGTGTAATGTGTTGGATTCACCTGTGTGAGGTGTTGCAGTTACCTGTGTAAAGTTAATGGTGAAGATGGCGTGTGAGCGGCTGCTGGCGTCGTTCATGCCTGTGCTGGCTGTGGTGCGGTTGATGTTTCCTGCCTCCATCAGCTCCTCCACATCACTGAAGTTCTGCACCAGGTGTTTGGACAGATCTGAAATCAGTGAAGAATGCAATGGTGATATTCTTCATACTGAAAGTCTGGTATTGTGATGACCCTAGTGCTGCTGGTCTTACCTTCCACATATGGCCCATCTTTTGGATGTTCTCTCACTCTGAGGTTATACGTCTTGGCCATCTTTCTCCTTAACAGGTCCCGCACTCGTTCATTATAAATCTCCAGATAACTGTCATCCAAAAAAACAAAGGGTACAGGACTTGTGTATGTTTAAAAATGTTTAATGTAAATGTGAGGCGTTTTAAATCATTCACTTTTTTTGTTTAGCTTGGTGGCATAGAAATGATATAGTTTAACCTGCTTTGTCTGTTAAACAGGGCAGCCTATTCTATGACCTTCAAGAATGACCCCTAAACTTTGACCTTCAGGCCTGATTCGACTCACCTGACCTCTGTGCGGAAAGAAGCTTCATCTCTTCGAGTCATGCCTGAAATCCGACTGAATAATCCTTCACAGATTCGAGGAATCAGCCCGACGTCACCCTACAGCACAGCAAGATTCAATAACACAGAGTCAATATTCTCTGTAATTCTGTTATTCTATGAGCTGTCATGAGCCAGCATGACAGAACTAAAGCATCTGACAAAACAAGTGTCAAACAACTGCTGTATTTGTGACAGATCGTCCAGAGAGAGCTTCACTTACAGGTATGCCCATCATGGTGTGTGACTTTCCTGATCCAGTCTGGCCATAGGCGAAGATGCAGGCGTTATATCCTTCAAATGCTGCTTTCAAAACATCAGTGCCCAGATCCTTAAAGACCTGCAAACACAAATATTACACACACTCATGCTTGTGTCTGTGGCAAGAGTTTAGTACCTGACTGTACAACGACAGTAGCAAGGAATGTTTTCTTGGTTAACCACTGGTTATAAAGCATAAACAGTAGTACTTACATTAAACTGTTTAGGTCTTTGTGACTACAGTGGCTGTTTGATTAAATTTAATACGTAATGTTTGACGTATATGGCTGCAAATTAAACAGATTCAAATCTCTGCAGTCAGTCTGAGCTGTCTGAACACTGACCTTCTCCTGTGACACAAAGCTGCCATTCTTACAGTCTGAGGAGTCGTAGGAGAAGTCATAAGTAAACGTCTTCATTCGCTCCCTCACAGAATCTCCAGTCACACCATCCGGTATCTGATTATGAACAAAAACAACGTTTGACTGAACTGACTCTGAACTGAATCACAGCTCAGACGCGCGGGTTCACCTGCCTTTAGACTAGTGATGGAGGTCTTGTTTCCTTCCATTGTGATGATGCATTTGGCAGACAGGTCTTTTTCCCTGTCCAAACAAAATCAATAAAGCATGAATAAAACATGCACGTTTATGTATGTTATTTATTACTCACACACACTGTAAAGCAGCAGTAAGTCTATAGACATGAACTCTAAAGACAGACAATTTCATTTCCCTCATCCATCACATTTAACCCCTCGAGTGTCCAGTGATGAATTGATCTTATATCTCATCGCTTGCATGAACTTCACACATTTTTACAAAACCTGATGACCACGTTATTCCAGCAAGATTTAAAAATGTTCTGAAAAGCATCTTGTGTGCATTGAAAAAAATAAGAAACCAAAAAAGTCTGACCTTTTCTCCTGAGGAGTCAATGTCACAAATTTGCTTACATTTGACTAGTGCTCTAGATGTGCTTTTATGCTAACTTAACTAATAACTTGCACAATATGATCTACACCACACTTTATAAATCCTAATACTTTGTTTATTTCCAGGTTCAAATATAAAAATCAAACTAAAGCTGAATAAATGTTAAACTAAAAGCATATAAACTAAACTGAATTCTTATATGCTGGAATGGATTCGATCAATAAGAACATTGTCAACCTAGAGATATTTCTGGTGCATTAATAACACAAATATACGCTTGTCTAATCGAACCCCAGCTCAGGGATAAACTCACACTGTGCCTGTGGACACATCAGATGATGTTTCGGAAAGAATGAGCTGTATTTATTCCCACAGGATGTACAGGAATACATTTTGCCAGTCATACAGTACTTACAACAACACATCCTAACCACTAACACACAGCTTTTTTGCATATACTGACCCAGGTTTGAGTCCAGCCTGCAACGTCTCTCTAACTCTCCTTTATTTTAAATGAACAAGAATAACAAAATGCGGTAGAACTATAGATGAAGCTTTTAAATTGTTTTTATTATGATAACAGTTTATTGTTATAGTGTTTTGATATGCAGGTGATTCTTGTATTGTTTTATGTTTATGAGTCCGGCAATAAAGCAAAACACTAATAATTAAACAAAAAGACACAATCAATCATTACACAAATGAAATAAAATTAATGTGATTACAATAAATAAAACAATTTAAAACGTAGAACAATTCGCATAACGAATAAGATAACTATTCATTTTAAGTCATAAATAAATATGCTATATAATATGCTGTCTAACTAGGCAGCTCACTAGGTTTTGAGACACGGCCAGCATCAGAATGACTCGCGTTTAATGTGTTGCTGTGTAGCTCTGGCAACATTCACGTACGTGTATTTATATTCATGTGTTTAACGTGTTTGTGTATTTGGGACCCGCTCACCGTCTGTTCATGGGTCGGACTCGCACTGCCACCCGGACCGATGCCATGACACATCCCTGAGGATCAGACCCGACCCAAACTCACTCCTGACGGGCGACTGACAGCTGAGGGTCCGCGTCACACAGATGAATGTTATTGACTCATGACAGCACACGTTTCTTCTGGACGCTGCGGTTCAGCTTGTGTTGTTTTGCCGGAGTGATTCACAATGTCCCGCTCTTCGCTGGTGGACGAGCCGCGTACAGAACACACGCGACACGCCACAGCGCCACCTGCCGTACTGGCGTCGCACTACACAGCCTTTGATTTTAAAGAATAAGTCACCCAAATATTAAACTTTGCTCATACTTTTCTCACCCTCAAGACATCCTAGGAGAATATGACTTACTTCTGTCTGCTGTACACAATTAGAGTTATATTACATCATATCCTGGCTTTTATTCTATTCTGAACTTCTGTTAAATAAGATGAATAAAAAGAGTTGGAGAAAGAAGACCTTCGCTTTTTTGTATTTTAAAAGATATTTATTCATGCAGATTACAACTTGAAGTTCTTCAAATTACGGCACCACAACACAAATATGACATTTTACATATTTAGAACCTACATGTATTGAAGAACAAAAAATACATAAACTGTCTTCATGTATTAAAGACGACAGAAAGTTGTTATTGTTTCTGTACAGAAAGAATAAAAACATAAAATGTTATTGTTGACATTATAATTAGCTTTTTTATTAAATTGAGACATTACAATAACTGTAGATGTATCATTCAGAACAAAGAGAAAACATAATTTAGTGATTTACTGATGTCTTTCTGAGTCCATTCATGTTTTCCCGCTTCTTTAATCTACAGCTCTACTGTACAGAGCACAAGTGTCCACATATATCAGACCCACAGCTCAGTTCTGCCAGCAGACCCTGTTTCATCCAAACACGCATATAATTTGAGATTACTGAGTTATATGCCATTCTCACATAATATATAATTCCATTATGAGCCATTAGTACTAAAGTGCTCTATAAAACTGAGCACAGATGATCCATCAGTCCATAACAGTGGGTCAGCTTGTAACATCCACTTTCATCACGTCAGTTTTTTAAGAGCCAGTGCCCATCTTCTGCTCATGAATTTTTTTCCCACAATTCATTGCCAGCGTCACCACAGCGTAAGAAGACAGAATGACGATGGTGGAACCCACAAATTGCGAGGAGGCCCCACGAGCGGGAACCTTCAGGGTTCTCCGTGGCATTAAAGCTTCTGCCCGAGGTAACGCATGAGACACAGATTCCATGATCCCAGCAGGTGTGAATGAGCGACGGACAAAGATTCCTGTCCAATCTATTGTTTTCAGTGAGGAATCTTCCCTGGATTTTCAAAGGATGATGTTGTGATACGAAACACAAGTTTATAGTATCACCCGAGCTTCAGTCTCTCTCACATAAACTTCCTTTCATGAGAAGATGTGTCCCATTGAGTCCTACCTTCTTTTATAATCCCAGCCCATCCCTCCCTCATGACACCAATCAGATTCCTAAATTAGCCCCAGTGTCTGTGTACGTCAATGGGATACGGCAGACAGATCAACAGAGGATCAGCTAAACCTGGATCGTGGTCAGACAGGTGAACTTTAACTCTGTTAGATGAGTCCCACAGAGCCACATGAATGAGACGAGGTTAAACCAGCAGGAAGTCTTAGTGGACTTCCAAACCCCTCATTTTAAATATAGTAGACAACAAATTAGATT
>JAZGTK010004238.1:0-25085 GCA_036877625.1 Ambastaia sidthimunki | reverse complement strand
ACCTATTGCCAATTTTACGATCAGCAACAGGGTGAAGGAGATGATAAGATCTCTGGAGATGGCATGGTTTACTGGGACCCTTGGCCCCCCGGTGGGTAGTGTTAGTTACCCCCCACTCTCTAAGTCATATCTGAGGCTGTTACAATCCAGATGGCTCCTGACCCCCATGTGGCCTCACGACCACACGCTACAGGGTTTTTTCCTGAGGGGAAATCCTTCTGCAAATCAAGGTCACGCGGTGCTGCCTTCGGGCCTTAGATACATGGAAGAAACCTTGGTTCCTCATTTAGGGCCCGGTACTGGGAGCTCTTTGCCGCCGTGTCTCACTTGCGACAGATGGATCCCTCACCAGTTAGGGGGTGGTCATGAGTGGCCCTGCCCTTGGTCTGTGGAGAGGTCGCCACCTTTCTTGACACATACATTGTCTGGAGATGTTAGCAGTATTCTACGCTCTCAGGCATTTTCCTCCCAGATCTGAGAAGACAGCATGTGTTAGTTCGCACCGACAACACAGCTGTGGTATCTTACATCAATCACCAAGGAGGTCTCTTTACAAGTTGGCGCACCAGATCCTTGTGTGGTCCCAGGGAAAGCTCCTCTTGCTGAGAGCGGCTTATTTCCCTGGGCGTCTCAATGTAGGAGCAGACGTCCTGTCGAGGCAGGGGCCGAGGCCCGGGGAGTGTTGCTTCACCCCGAGATGGTGAAGCAGATATGGAGAATCTTTGGGCAAGCCCAAGGAGACCTCTTTGCCTGTCGAGAGACAGCGCAATGTCGCCTTTGGTTCTCTTTAGCTCATCCAGCTCCTTTGGGGCTGGATGCCATGGTACAGACTTGGCAGAGGCTTTGTCTGTACGCCTTTCCCCTGATCGCTTTGCTCCCAGGAGTTCTGGAGAGAGTCCGCCAGGACACAGTATCTGTGCTCTTAGTGGCCCCATTCTGGCCGAACTGAGCCTGGTTCTCGGATCTCATGGTTCTCCTGGACGGCTCGCCTGGGGAGATCCCTTTGAGGGGGGACACTCTATCTCAGGCGGGGGGCGCAATTGTGCACCCCTGCCCAGAACTATGAGGCGGTGGGTATGGCCCCTGAGGGGGCACAATTCGTAGCCTCTGGTCCCTGAGGTTTTTGAGACCATCCTCCAATCCAGAGCTCCCTCCACGAGGAAACTGTATGACCTGAAGTGGAAACTCTTCACGTCTTGGTGCGGAGACCGCCAGCTGGACCCAAACTGCGCCATTAACGCAGTTCTGGAGTTCTTGCAGGCAAGGTTCTCTGCAGGACTAGTTCACTCCACCATGAAGGTCTTTGTGGCGGCTATATTGGCTTACCATGCTTCAATTGGTGCTTATACAGTGGGCAGACACCCCCTTGTTACATGTTTCCTCCAAGGTGCACTGAGGCTAAGGCTCCAGGTAAGATCTTGTGTCCCTCCATGGGACCTGGCTGTGGTACTAGAGACCCTTTGTGCTCAACCTTTTGAGCCCATTGCAGAAATATCAGATCATCTTTTTTGGCCAAGACGGCCTTCTTATTGGCCATCACTTCTCTGAGGAGAGTGGGTGACCTCCAGGCCCTTCTGTGGCCCATTCTTATTTGGACTTTGCGCCCGGTTTGGCCAAAGCCTTTCTTACCCGAGACCAGTTTATGTCTCGAAGGTTCCCTCTACCACACTACGGCCAGTCGTATTACAGGCCCTTCCAGGAGGACGATCAGCAGAAGCTTAACTGTGCGTGTCCAGTGCATTGAACACATACGTCGCTGGACTACTGATGCTACTCGCATCTCATCTGAGTCCTCTGGTATTCCCCCACCTAAGGGGACCAAGGCCCACTCTTTTATGCAGGTGTCCCAATTCAGGACATCTGCAATGCTGTGGGATGGTCCACTCCCTTAACCTTTTGGGGCACTATGGCCTCGATATCCGAGCCGCTCCTGCTCACATGTGCTTTTAAGCTTTCTGGTCGTGACATCACCCCATCTGTAACGTATCGCCCCCGTTGGGCGAATTTTACATGTGATTCAGAGCGCATAAAAACTGGAGGCGTTCCCCAAAGCGTTTCAACGCAGCGTCTCGTTCTCTTCAGCGAACCTGGGTTAGATACGTAACCTGAGACGTTTTTCTAAAACAGAAGAGGTGGAGTCTCAGACAGTCCCAAGCTACACTTTTCATTGGTTAATCATTTCTAAAATTTACACAGCCATGTGGGGACTGACAAATAGTATCGATTTATGAAAAAAAACATCAAGGATTTCGCACGACCACGACGATATTAAAGTTAGTCTTTTTCGAATGCGTTGTGATTAATTGATTATGACAAGAAGCATTGCATGTTTTTGTTCTTATTTAAAGTGTCACTGTACAGTGGCTATTGTTCCACTGTTTTGCTTCGACCACAGTGAAATAACCCCCACCCTTCATTAAGCACATCAAAAACAAATAAAAGTAGAAAGAAAATAAATTATTTCAGGACAAAGATGAATGGACAAATAATCCAAAATAATCCAATAATGCAAAAGCCACCTTAAGAAAATAAAAAAAAGAAAATAATAATATTAGAAAAAAGAAAAATTGTACTGAGAAACATTTTAAATGTTTAGTGTATGCTGAGTATGATCCAAAGTGTATCAAGGGGAAAAAAATAGGGTCTTTACTCTTCCTCTGTACATCCCAGTAACTCTGCACGCAAAGTGATTCTTCCATACCATGACCACGGAAGGATCCGGATGAACCTGGCATAGATGGGAGGATCCATCACGTTCTTTCTGTGGGTGTCATTATCGAAATTTCCTTGAAAGACCTGTTGGAAAGATATAAAGATCCAAAGGTAAATCCATATTAATTGGACTTTCTTTTAAAAAAATAGCTACTTCTTTATATTCAGATTCTTTCTGAATTTTATTATATCATCGTCATCATTATTGTCTGTTATCATCATCGTTTGTTTTCATTTCGTTGGTTTCATTATCTTGTTTGTATGCTTCTCACTCATTTTAAAATTTTTAATTATTGATCTACTGTGCTCACTTTTGTATATATATACTGTATAGGTATATAGTTCTCTTATTCCTTCGTGTATAGTTATATATTTATATTTATTTCTTTTTTATTTTCTATTTCTTCCTTCTTTCTTTCTTTCTTTCTTCTTAATTCCCCTTTATAAGCAACTGTGAAAAGGCAAAGCAATTTCCCTCTGGGATGAATAAAGTTCTTTGAATCTTGAATCTATTTCTATTAAAAGCAAAGAGTTAATAAAAGGGAACACAGGTAATGATGTATAAATAACAACTATGTTGCTAAATAGACAAAAAAATAAAGTTGGCAAATAATAAGAAAATACTGGTTGACAAAAGTTTTCAAAAAAAGTTTCACAAAACAGTTTTAAAAATGTCTCACAAACATTTAATAAAGCAGTGTGTCACGAACTACATTACCCAGAACCCCGTGCTGGGACCACGCCCACCACAGGTGGTGGCCATTATGCTCATTAGAGACTAAATATAAGCTCACCTGTGCTGCTGCTCTGGGCGAAGTCTCTTTCGCCTGTGTTTTGGATTACGCTTTTTGCCTGCCGCCTGCCCTGATCTGTGTTTGTTCTCTCGTTCACGTTTTTGGATTACCTTTGTTGTACCTGTTTGCTGTTGTTTTGACCCTTGCCTGTTTTGTATGCTGATTTGAATAAAATGCTGCATATGGATCTAAGCACTTCTGAGCAGTCATTACACAGTGGCATATTCTCTTCTCTCTGTCTTTCAGACACTGGAACTTTGTTTTGCAACTCAAAACTTCAGTCAGGTCATTGCATATAGTATAATACTGTGCAACAGTTTTATGACCATTAGGTTCTTCATCAAAAAATAAAATTTTCTTAAGATATTTATTTATAGCTTTGCTTTAGTGCTTATAGATTTCCAAATCTTACATACCTAAAACTTTTGCACAGTACTGAACTCAAGCAAGGCAATGGGAACTGTTCTTGATATATGTTATTAAAATATTGATTATAAATAAGTTACTGAATAAATGTTTTTACTACCCGAAAAAATAATATTTTTTTATATTTGTGTCAATATTTGTGTCAATAATTGTGTCAATAATTGTGGTTGTGGGCTTATTTGGAACACACATGGGCTTAAATGGTACTTTGGAACCAATCAACTTTCAAATGAAAGATTAGTCTTTCATTTTAACAAATGATTATGTTTATAAACCATCTTAATATCTATGAAAAATATGTGAACTCAGATTTTGGTGGGCGTAATGGGTACACTTACCCTAATCTGGTTTATTATCATGCTATCATTAGCCCCTCATTTGCTGTAGTCTTAGCCCATCCCATATAATGCACAGTTATGTTCTCATCTGCACTGCACTAGCTCACTCAATCTTATCATTATGTAACCATAAAGGTGTTGCCTGAGATCTCGCCCCTTTTTAACACAATCTATAAAAATGTCTGGCAGGTAGCATGATTAACTTAAGGGGGTGATCTCACACCCTGCTGTGTCAAGATAAGGATTGAGTAAGGACACAGTCTTTTTCGCACATTAATTTTAATTTTTTTTTCCCTATAGTTTATTTTTTTCTTTTATATATGTAACAACAGAGGAAGTGAACAGGACATGCTGCAAACAAATTTTAACAATAGATTGTATATAAGATAACCACGGGTACAGTTGTCCCATTTCCCCAGAGCTCTGGGGAAATAGAGAAGATCTGGTATGACTCTGAAGGAAAGCAATTTTATGAGGACCTGATCCAAGGCGAGTTAGCATCTCTATTGCCCCATGTCTCAGCAAGCTTTAGGTAACAGCTTTTAAATAATTTCAAAATTTGTTGTCTTTTTATTTTTCCATATGTGTTATATGATATAGTCTCTTCCCTTTCTGAGACACCTTCACTGTCTTTTGTGTGTGTGTTTTAAGGACCATATATGCTTTGTTAAAAAGCTTTATTAATTATTTCATGCCTGTGCAAATATGTAATTTTATTTTTTTACAATGATTCTCGATTAGGGATCAAAAGGTTTGTACAAAATGTTATTGCACTTAAAGTAATATGCAGAGAGAAAACCAAAAGAAAACCACAAATTGTGTTTATGTGTGGTTGTGTACTTCTAACTCTTATGTGCCCCAGGTTGCAAAACCCTGATCTGACATATTGCTATAGAGTGGCACCTTTTCTCAGAACCACCAGAAGAATTTTCAGTAATGGAAAAAAATAACCTGTGTTAAAAGTAGAATCCAATTGACTGTGAGGGCTATCCAGGCTAATGCTGCAGTGGTTCCCTTTCAGGAACTCGAGCTGCATCGAAACGCTACGGGAACGCTACCAGCTTTTATGCAATCTGAATCACATGTCCAATCATTCAATTACGGGGTGTGACATCATGACCAGAAGGCAGAGCATCGCCTCCCGTTCTCCCCCTCTAAGGGTGCGGGTGACGCAGTGCTCAGGCCCGAAGTCCTCTAAACAAGACCTGAGCACTGTTATAGCCTCTAAGTGGATTTTGGGCCAGAATAAGAGGTCCTGACTGTGCATAGCGGATCCAGGAGACTCACGACCTCTGCTGAGGTCCCTAGAGAGTTTAGATCAGTCTTCTCCTGCCGGTCATCCACTTCAGGGCACCGATCCTCTCATAGCAAAAACCCAGAGGCCAGCCTCGAGAGGCTGGTACCCCTGAGAAACTTCTTGGCAGCGTGGAAACTACTGCCAGGGGTATCTTGATGGGTCCTGCATACTATAGAACAGGGATACAAAATCCAGTTCAGTTGTCACCCACTTACTTTTGGTGGGATTCTCCCTACTCTAGTGGGGCCTATGCAGGCTCAGGTGATGGAACAAGAAGTAGCTACTCTTCTGAGAAAGGAGGCCATTGAGGTGGTCCCTCCTCAGCTCAGAGAAATCAGGGCTCTACAGCCGCTACTTCATAGTTCCCAAGAAGGGTGGGGGACTGCGTCCCATCTTGGACTTAAGGCTCTTGAACCACTCAGTCAAACAACTGAAGTTCAAGATGCTTACGGTAAAGCAGGTTATATCCAAAAATCAGGTCTGAGGACTGGTTTGTCACCATAGATCTAAAAGACGCCTATTTCCATATCCCCATCCTTCCTCAACACAGGAAGTTCCTAACATTTGCTTTCAGGGCCAAAGCTTACCAATTTCGAGTACTTCCTTTCGGCCTTGCACTCTCCCCCTGAACTTTCACCAAATGCGTGGATGTGGCCCTGGCCCCTCTGTGGCTGCAGGGCATCCGCATTTTAAACTATATTGACGATTGGTTGATTTTGGCTCCGTCTGAACAGCTGGCGTTTCGGCATCAAGATGTCGCTCTCGCCCATATGAAAGAGCTGGGGTTCAGACGAAACACCGAGAAGAGTGTGCTTTCTCCAGTGCAGAGAACCACCTATCTTGGTGTTGTTTGTGATTCAACCATGATGCAGGCACAATTGTCTCCCGCTCGGGTAGATTTGATCCTTACTGCAGTCACGAGAATCAGACAAGGCCAGTCACTCACTGTAAAGCAGTTTCAACGACTGCTCAGCCTTATGGCAGCAGCGTCCAACATGATACCTTTTGGCCTGCTGCACGTGAGGCCCCTACACTACAGTGGTGGCTCAAAACCAAAGGTTCTTCCCTGAGGGGAAATCGCTTCCACATGATTAAGGTCACGAGGTGGTGCGTCCGTGCATTAGACATGTGGAAGAAACCTTGGTTTCTCTTGCAGGGCCCGGTGTTGGGAGGTCTTGGTCACCACGTTATGCTAGCGACAGATGCGTCCCTCACCGGTTGGGGGGTGGTCATGAGTGGCCGCCCAGTCCGTGGTCTGTGGAAAGGTCGCCATCTTACTTGACACATCAATTGCCTGGAAATGCTCGCAGTGCTTCAGGCTTTAAAATATTTTCTCCCAGACCTGAGAGACCGCCACATGTTGATGGGACAACACGGCGATGATTGCATATATCAACCACCAAGGAGGTCTGCGGTAGCGCCCCCTGTACAGGTTGGCGCACCAGATCCTGTTGTGGGCTCAGGGCAAACTGTGCTCGATGAGAGCAGCATATATCTCTGGCCGATGCAATGTGGGAGCAGACATCCTTTCGAGACAGGGGCTGAGGCCTGGGGAATGGAGACTTCACCCCGATGTGGTGAATCAGATTTGGAGGATTTATGGGCAAGCCCAAATGGACCTCTTCGCCTCTGAAGAGGGGGTGCAATGTCCCCTCTGGTTCTCTCAAGTTCATCCAGCTCCTCTGGGGCTGGATGCCATGGTTCAGACGTGGCCGAGGCTCTACTCCCGGGAGATCTGGAAAGAATATGCCAGGACGCAGTATCTGTGCTCTTAGTAGCCCCGTACTGACCGAGCTGAGTATGGTACTCGGATCTCGTAACTCTCCTAGATGGCTCTCCCTGGAGGATCCCCTTGAGGGGGGATCTTCTATCTCAGGCAGGGGGCGCCATTTTGCACCCCCGCCCAGAGCTGTGGAACCTGTGGGTTCCACTGAAAGTGAACTCTTTTCCTATTTCTTTTGTTGGATTATTGTAATTATTAGGACCCAAGCACTCAAAGGGTGTAGGGTTCTATAGATATCGCTGAGATTTCATGTGATTGTCATCAAACCTTGAATTTTATGCCAATACATTGAAGATGCAAATTTCATGAAAAAAACAGGAAGTCTCTAATATCTACAGCATTAAGGGAGTTACATCAAACTTGGGGAATATGTTTGGTGTTGTGGGTTAATGACATTGTGAGTCACATTGTGAGTCACTGTCCTAGTGCCACCAACTGGCAACAGAAAGTGCATTACTTAAACTTTAAAATAGTCAACTTACTGTACCTTTAGCGAGGTCACTTCACACTTGGTCAAAATAATGTAGTCACATGATATAAAGTTTTAAAAGGAATTGTGATATCCTAAATATTATTTATTATCCTAAATATTATTGCCATAGTATTACCTCTGCTCCCCTTCAGACCCTCAGGAAAAAAAGGGGCCATTAGTTCTGGGTGGCTGAGGCCAACTATTTTCAAGCAGGCCAACCATTTCTTAGCAGGGCTCTTGGTGGAGGTGTGTGCTGAGTAGCACCTTTATTACAGAAGGTTCTCGCCTCTCACTAGAGATCGGTCAAAGGATGACACTCGAGCAGCTAAAGTTATCTATATACTAGCTCCCCAACCAAACCAGCCACAACTGGGGTAGCAACCAATTCTATCTAGACAATCGGGTGCACACGTTCTCCAAAATTCCCTCCCAATTTTTCTTTTGAAACTCAGCAAAACCAAAAAAAACACACCAATAATTTTTATCCCTGTTCTATTCTATTTTAAAATACTTGGTAGACGTGGGAGATTTTCCAAGTTTTTTTGACCTGACCAAAAAGCCTCAGTCTTTTCCCAATTTACTTTTGCCAATGATGCCCCTTCATACATATTAATAACTCTAGACAAAGCTTTTATATCATTATTGTCATTAACAAACACTGTAACATCATCGGCGTAGGCAGTAACTACATTTCTTAAATGTTGAAGCATTGTAGATATTGATAAACCAGTTAGAGTTTTCCTTATACTAAAGAGTAATGGTTCAATAGCAATATTGTACAATTGACTTGATAAAGGGCATCCCTGTCTAATGCCCTTTCAAACTACAATGGGCCGACTTAGGCCACCTCCAACTTTAAGCATACAAGAAGTTCTATTATACAACAACTGTATCCATTTGATAAGACCTTGACCAAACCCAAAAGTAACAAGCAGATTAAAAAGATAATTATGATCAACACGATCAAACGTCTTTTCTTGGTCTAAAGCAATCAATCCAACCTCTTAAAATGTTTGCAGATATCCAAAGTATCTCTTATCAAAAAAAGGTTTTCCATTATAGATCTCTTTGGGATGCAATAAGTTTGGTCTTGATGAATTATCAAATGCAAAACCTTCTTCGGTCTATTAGAGAGACATTTAGATAAAATTGTATATTCTGTTGTTAATAAAGCAACAGGTCTCCAATTCTTTAACAGTCAAATCTCCCTTTTTAGGTAGTAAAGACAATACAGCTTGTTGACATGTAACAAGTAGAATGCCATCTTTATAACTTTCACAAAAAACTTCATAAAGGTCTGTTCCAGTAGATTCCCAAAAATGTTTGTAAAATTCATAAGTCAACCCATCGATACCAAGAGAGCGACCAGGCTTTACCTGTCCAACAGCCATAGTAAGTTCTTTAAAGGTAATTTGTATATCCAAAAATGTCCTAGATGTAGTGTCTATTTGAGGAAGCTCATGAAAAAGTTGTGCTTCACAACTAGAATTACAGTGATCAGCTTCATAAAGAGAAGAATAAAAATCAACAGCATGATCACGCATTTCTTTAGTGTCATTTGTGATCTTCCCATCTGGAAGATGTAAGATTGTGCCACTGATCGTTCTTAATTAAAAAAAATAAGCACTTGGTGCATCCATATCAGTGACTGATGTAAATCGTGACCTTACCAATGCTGTCTTCACTCTCTCATTCAAATAAAAGCTTAGTTTTTTTTTTTTTTCTAAATTATTGATATAGGCTGGATCACTTTTTCTTAATACTTCTGTCTCTATAGACTCAATATCTCTTTCCAAAGTTTTAATAGTTTCCCTTTAAATGGTATTGCAATATGCAGTGTACTGTTGACAGCACAGTTTTATTTGAGTTTTACCAACCTCCCACAATTGTTTTACATTTTCTTCATTTCAATCACATTCAATCATTTTTTTTTCTTTCTAATAATTCCAGAAAGCCACAAAATGTTCAGAAAAAGAAGCATCTTGCAACAGTTTAGCATTAAAATGCCAATAAGAGGATTTCCTTGAAAACTGTACCATGTTTACAAAAATAAAAACCAAATGGTGATCAGAAAATTATAGGAGAGATACAATAATCCACAATTCTGTTATTAGATTTTTTTTAATTATAGATTCTATCTAGTCGAACAGCACTTACTGTACTGTCTAAAATTTTAACCTATGTGTATTGTTTTTTTAAATGGATGCTTAATTCTCCACACATCTAAAAGTTAAGCCTCTTTTACCAATCTTGACAAAGCGCTGGAAGAAACCATATGAGGCTCTACATTATTTCGATCAACATTGAAATAATTTAGAAAAAAAAAAAACAACTAAGCTTTTATTTGAATGAGAGAGTGAAGACAGCATTGGTAAGGTCAAGATTTACATCAGTCACTGATATGGATGCACCAAGTGCTTATTTTTTTTAATTTAGAACGATCAGTGGCACAAAATAAGCAGATGACATGTTTACATCTTCCAGATGGGAATTCCAATCTCCACCAATAATAATGTCTCCATCACTAAAATCTTGTCTTAGACATTACTAAAGAAAAACTCTAGTCGCTCATGTCCCACATTTGGTGCATAAACATTTATAAAATAAATTGTCATCCCTTCAATAATAGTTTTAACAAGAACAAGGCAACCTTTTACAAATTCTTCTGTCTTTTCAATACTAACTTTTTTTATCTGGAGAAAAAAGGAGAGCAACTCCCGCCCTCAAATGTGTACCGTGACTAAGTATATATTGACCTTTCCACCACATCCCCCACTCTATTCTCATCCCCCACTTCACATTCTCAGTATCACTATGAGTTTCCTGCAATAAAATGACATGTAACTTTTTATTCTGCATTACTTCAAACACTAAGGCTCGCTTTTGTTTATCCCTCCCTCCATTAATATTTAATGAACCCACCCTCAAAAGATCCATATGTATATTTAGGAAGGTCAGAGTAAAAACAAAAACTAAAAAAAAAACCAGCAGAAAGAAAAAACAAAATCACCATGTGATGCATAGCTAACCACTTACAAGAAAGCTTTTAGCCTCTTCTTTTTAATCCACTTTTCTACTTTTTCTAATGACTGTAACATGTTTTTTTTTTTAAACGAAAACGTTTCTGTTCACTCAACTGATCAAGATTCAGTCTTTTGCAAAAAACGCCACTGACCTCTCAAAATTTTCAACATCAGGGAAAAATCCCTGACATTAACTTGTTTTCCCAAGAAAAACATTAATTTCCTCTAATGTATACAAAGAGGAATCATCAATAGATATATCCTGAGTATCTCCTTCAGGTTCACAAACAGAACCATTACACTACCATCATTACTTAGACACAATTCTCTCTTTCTTGAACCCAAACAAACAGGCTCTTTGCATTTACATAGACCCTGCAACTACCCCAATATTATCTTGCTGCTCTTCTGCATTTACATCTTGTACAATAACAGTATTTGCGGTATTTCCGTCTTGCTGACGTTCATTCACATTAGCGTCTATAACATTAACAACATGCTTATTTGCTTCCATAGCGGACGGGGCCGCACCGGAAAAGCTTACCTCTGATGAACCTGCTTGCTCCTCTTGAGCAGTATACTCCTCTACTTTTCCTTCTTCTGAAACAATAGGCCTGTTACTTTGTTCACGCTCACGATTATGTGGGCATGCAAACTTTTTATGGCTTAAATCACCACATTTAAAGCACCTTAAGCTACCGGTTGTTGCATACACCATATAAGTTCTCCCTTCATGTCGTACTCGAAAGGAAACGTCTAGCGTATTTTCTGCAGGATCTAAAAACATAAACGCCTGTCTTCTAAAAGATTTAACGTGCCTCAGAGACGGATGTTTACAGCCTAGTGTAATTATTTTAAAACTGCTTGCAAATTTACCAAACCGAACTAATTCCCGCTCCAACACATCATGAATGAAGGGTGGAACATTCGATACCGTAATTTACGCTGTTGGAGCATATAACTGGGTAACTTGAACAAAATTGTCATTTATAACAAGACCATTCTCAATTAATTGATTGACGAGGTTTTGTTCCTTCAAGAACACTACTACAGCTCCATTAATTCGTGAAGCGGACACAAAACTCTCATGTCCATTTTTTCACCAGTCGAAACGAGCACATTTTCCACTGTGATGCCCTCTTCTGGCACACACCTGAAGCCATTGCGCAAGGACAAAGACATCTGTCCTTAAGCAATATTTACAACCAAGATAAATCAACCTTAACCCATGCAAAGAAAAAAAAGTGAAAGGGAAAAAAAGACGTAATTGAAACTAGGTGAAATTACACAGCTCACAGATCTCACCCAACACCACTCTCATCCCACTTCCCAACATGCACCTCTTAGAGAGAGCGAGAGAGTTTGACTTTCAACATACTTCGTTTAAAAAAACACTATATTATCTCTCAAACATACCACATTGAAATGTGATCAGGGAAAAAAAGAAAAAAAAAATTTGCTTATAAATAGTAATGACAATCCAGAGTTACTCAAAAAGACCAATAGACATCACCAGTTAAAACATACCACTATCTTTACAAAGTGACAACAGGGATCAATTTATTCACAATTTCAACTCAAATTCAAGCACATTTTCTGTCATTTGGAAAAACCTATGTTCCACCCTTATTCTTCAATTAACCAGGGCAGTAAAGGAGGAACATTTATATTTCACCCTTCATTAGCCAGTCTACAAGACTTCAATATAGCTAACTAGGCTTGTCTAACTATAAAAATGGCCACAGTACATTGCTCTATGTCGTCTTGAATACTTGCATCCATAAACAAATAGTCTTGTTTAAAACAAAACCCAAATCTCCAAGTATTGTTTTCAATAATAGAATCAATATAGAACACTGCATACATCACATTATTGTGCAGTGTGCCATTTAAAAGACTAAGTGGTGATGACATGGAAGGACTACATGACTGTATGATGAGAATCACGGAAGATGACATTGTAACGGGCACGTAAAGCCAGTGGGATCCATACGCAGCTTTATTAATGAACAGAGTAAACAGGCAATGGTCATTAATAGCAGACAGTAATGGCAGAGGCAAACCAGAACCAGAGACAGGCAAAGTTCGAGGCAGGCAGCAGGCAAGGGGAGATTTGTGGTACAGGCAGAGGTCAAGGCAGGCAGCAAACAATAAACGTAATCCAACAGACAGGCAAGGTAAACAAGGCAGGCAGCAGACAATCAGGAATGAGGGACAGACCAGGGTAACAACAGAGATATCCAATAACAGGGAAACCACTTTAGAAATGTAACCAGTGGCATACAAGACTTCGCAAAGAGATAGCGTTCAAGTGGGGTTGACTTCGATTGACTTGATTAACTCAGCCCCAGGCAGTTGACCCATGGGTAATGTAGTTTAATCTAATTAGTATTCAGGCGACGCTGATGGCAAGGAGGAGGCAGTAACAGACATGTTGCTCAGTTTCCTGTTATAATTTTGTTTTTACTTTTATTTCTAACACTGAGAAAGAGTTAATCTCTAATGTATCAGAGGAGCATGTTTTTGTGTACCTGCCAGTAAAAGTGTGTAATACAGAATTCAGAAGCATTACACAGTGCACAATGCATTAACCTTTACTGTAAATCTCCAGAATATTTAGGTAAAGGGCCCTAAAAAAATTTTTTGGGGGGGGCCTTCATCTTCCCATTTACCCAACAGAAAGGAAGCTCTCTTGTCAGTTTATTTAAGAGGAGGCATTTTGATAAACCTCAAGAGAGTCTCCCAGTTCTTGACATCCTCAGCAGATCTAATAATCACTGTAACATCGTCAGCATAAGCAATAAGTCTAACAGTCACCAAATCTATGGTCGATGGACACAGTGTGTCCTTGTACAGCAGTTTAACATACAAAATAACATAATAATAAAAAAATAAAAAAATGAAATAATAGACGCTCCAAAAGCTTTAGGATCAAGATCACTGACCAAAATCGTTTACAAAATTCTGCATTTAGACCATTCAGAGTTGGAGAGCAACAGCTTGTCAAGCTTGTATTTCTCTCCCTCTATAGGATTTCCTGTTCATGTTGTCTCATCTCGTTCCCCAGGATGTTTTTATTGTAAGCAGAATAACTGGCAAAAAAAAAAAATTTGGATTTCCATCACTGGCTCAGAGGTGAGTGAAAGAGTGCACAAATGATCCTGCAATATAATTCTGTATTAATCTTATGATCCTGCAATAAACTAGTATTACATTTTTAATATGAATGTTTAAAAGTGCTCTGTGCAGTGGTGACATCAATAGACAGAAAATGATGATTAGATAAAGCAGTGGGAAAAACAGCTGTTTAGAAATGTATCACTTGAACTTATTTGCGCATAGATGCTGTCCAGCCTAGCTCCATAAACCAGTGGAATTTATTTTCAGTCAGGTGTGTTGTCTGACCAAAGGGAAAGATTCCCTCTAAACATTTAGATCACGATTAATAATCAGAGACTGAAACACATCTGCTGACTGCCTGTGGGGTTCCTCATGGTTTCCTCTCTAAAGATGCTCAATTTGACAGGCACAGAATTTGGTGTAACACCGGCTGTGGCTGTAACGCCACAGTGGCTGCAGTAACATCCACACCTGTAGTTCTCTTACTGTTCACCACACCAGCAGCTGTGAGGATTTAGAATCATAAAAGCGTGATGCAGAAAAGACATTACATGTTTTTAATACAGAGTTTTATACATTTTAAAAGGACTCCTTAATACTACCATGCATCTAGAGTATTCGTTCTAGATTATATTTTTTTATTGATATAACAACTTTACTGGATGGGCTTAACAAAGGCAAACAGTCACAAACGTTTCTTTGATTATTAATCCACTTTTTCATATAAATCATATTTCATATTTATATAAGAGCTATCAGGCAGTCCTCCACTGACACTGCAGCATTAGGCGTACATTGCCAATTGTGCCAACTGCGAGAGTGTCAACTGTGAGAAATCTCCCACATCCTTTCCCATTTTCCCCACTCACTGACCAAAATAAGTTCCTTACCAAGAAATCCATGAATTAAAAAAAGAAGAGATATTTCTAACAGAGAGATACTCTTACTCAAACCAACCAACCCTGTCCATTAATTCCCAGCATCAATCAAAAACAGAAAGAGAGAGAGAGAGAGAGAGAGAGAGAGACAGTCTTAGCAAGGTATTCATGGGACAGCTTGACAGTCTTCCACTGACACAGGGGCATTAGGCGTACATTGTCAACTGCTAAAAATCTCCCACATCAGTCCCCATTATCCCAACTCGCTGACTAAAGTAGGCAAAGTTTCTTAATCAGAAGTACCTTAATTAAAAAAAAAAAAGAAAAATCCTATTCCAGCAGAGAGACTGTAAGGTGTCCTGGGACAGACTGACAGAGAATAAAAAAAAACAAACTTTTAAAAAAATAGATTTTTTTCAGGAAATGAGGCACTTTTTATTTACTTTGGGACGTTAACATCGCAGAGAAAGCCAAGTAATAGTATAGTGGTTTAGTTCAGGAAAACAGAATGTAGCAATACAAAAAGAAATTAAATCCATGTAATTCAAATCAACCTTGTGCCTTTGGTCAAAACATAAAAGTTCTTTCAGTCTTTCAACAATATAGGTTTTTGACATTTGATAGTAGGATATAAGTAATCCTATAGTACCTTGTCCTTCTTCTGTTTTTCATCCTGATATATGTCCCATCTCTCACCGTCATTGCTGTAGGCCACCTTATAGGATCCAACAAACTGAACATGCCCAAAGTCTTTAGCCCCTTGGGTAATGACACCTGTTATTTTAGTAGGCTGAAGCATGTCAACCTGAAAAACAGAGAGAGAGATAGTGATTGACTCAATCATACAGACCAAATCTCTCACCCTTTTTTTTCACAACAGGCCTATGTCACAAGCTGACGTGTACAACCTGGAAGTAGGGATCTTATTTTCCGGTAAATGCACTAGCTTATTTAATTTAACAATTGTGGAAAGTTAAAGCAGTTAGGCATTTGGGGTGTCCCTTATGTTTCAGTTCAAGGAAGAAATGCTATACATTTATACACGGCTATACATAATGTTTCCAAAGACAAAATTGCTAAACATCATTGGGCATCATTTACTGTGAGTGCTACGGAGAATGAACTCGGTGTCCATCAAGAGCACACTATATTTATAATTTCATTTTCCAAAAAGGAAAGATTTGAAAAGCACTAAATTTGGGCTATCTAAAGAAAAGAGGGGGGTACTGTGACTGCATCTCACAAAATGAAGTCTGTCACAAATCCGGTCTCTGTGGCTCCCTCTGACCACCGCCAGCGGAAACCATCACCTGAATTCTAAAGAACTACATTTCCCATATACCCCGTACCTGGGGCCACGCCCCTCTCAGCTGTTCCGCATTCTCAATCAAGAATGCTATTTATACTCACTGCTTCCTATGAACTGTGCCTGTTTTTGGATTACTCTGATTGTCTGCTGCCTGCCCTGAATATCTGCCTGGATTTTGTTTACGTTGTATGGTTATCTCTGATACACCTGTTTGCTGGTTTCGACCTCTGCCTGTTTTGACATTGAATAAAGAACGCTGCACATGGATCCCATGAATCCTGAGTCTATGTAACAGAAGACTTCACCACTCGATCCAGCAGCCATGTCTCCGCTGTGCTCGGAGCTATCCGCGCAAGCCTCAACGCTAGCGGCTCAACAACAACAACTTAACCGCCTCTCCGCTTTAACTGAGGATTTGGTGAAAGCCCTTCAGGACGGTCACCCCGCAGGCGATACTGGCACCCCGCTTCGAGTTCCTTCTCCAACACCTATGTCAGTGGTGCCACCATCTGCCAGTCCACACCTCGCTTTCCCCAATAAGTTCGACGGAACACCAGGCAAGTGCAAGGGATTCTTATTACAATGTTCCCTGTTTGTAGAGTAACAACCCTAACTGTATCCCACTGACAGTAGCCGCATAGCTTTTGTGTGTTCCCTGTTATCAGGCCGAGCTCTGGATTGGGCCACTGCTGTATGGAACTCTAACCAACCCACATTTCCCACCTTCGCTGCTTTCCTGCACTGTTTCCGGGAGGTTTTCCAACACCCTGCAGATGGCAGAGAAGCAGGGGAACAATTGCTAATGCTGAGACAAGGGAACAAATCAGCCGCCGATTATGCTCTCGCCTTCCACACTCTGGCCACCCAGACTGGATGGAATGAGGAACCTCTCAAAATCGCCTATCGCAAAGGGCTAACCCCAGGTTTACAGGCAGAACTGGCATGTCGGGATGAGTGGAGAACTTTGGACCAATTCATCGAGCTATCTATCCGAATTGACAATCTAATGCAAACCAGAAAACCTACCTCAGAGGTAACCGAACTGTCTGTTCCCACGCCCAGCGAACCCACACCAGAACCCATGCAGATCACTTTTGCTCATCTATCCGGTCGAGAGAGGGAGAGACATTACAGGAACCATCTGTGCATGTACTGTGGTATGGCCAGTCATCGCAAGGACACCTGTCCAAATCACCCTGACACCAAGAGACCTTCGGTGAGTAACAACTGTCATTCCCTCACCAGTCTTAAAGTACCAATCACAATTTCCTATGATGGCAATAGCATTGACTCCACAGCTCTGATAAACTCAGGCACAGCAGGGAATTTCATAGATTAACAGTTTGCCAAAACTCATGGCTTACCCTTAAACTTTTGTTCCTCCCCAGTCGCTGTGGAGGCGATAGATGGGCGTACCCTGGGCACAGGTCAGGTCTCACACACCACCATGGACCTGACTCTCCGAGTAGGGGCCTTTCATGAGGATACCACACGCTTGTTTGTTTTTCAAGCCCTGTTAACCCCCATTATCCTAGGGTTCCCTTGGCTAGATCAACATAATCCCAATATTTCCTGGTCACGAAGAAAGATTGTTAACTGGTCTGACCACTGTAAAACTCATTGTCTTGTGCAACCCCTCCAGAAACCCATAAAGACCCCGGAGGCTCAATCTGATGACAAGGAGGAGTTACCTGCTGAGTACGCTGATCTAACACTGGCATTCAGTAAGAGCAAAGCTACCAACTTACCTCCGCATCGCTCATGTGATTGTGCTAAAGATCTTGTTTCAGGAGCCGTCATACCCCGGGGGCGAATTTTCCCACTCTCTCAACCTGAATCTGAAGCTATGAATGAATATATCCAGGAGGAGTTGAAAAAGGAGTTCATCAGGCCATCCACATCACCAGCCTCGGCCGGCTTTTACAAGCTTTCAAGGACCTAAAGAACCGTTTCACAGCGGCCCCCATTCTACATCACCCTGACCCAGAGGAGGAGTTTATCATGGAGGTAAATGCGTCTAGCACTGGTATCGGGGCAGTGCTGTCTCAGCGACACGTTGAGCCACCAAAAATGTTCCCTTGTGCTTTTTTCTCTCACAAACTGTCACCAGCAGAACAAAACTATGATGTGGGTAACCGAGAGCTTCTAGCCATGAAGGCAACATTTGAGGAATGGCGGCACTGGCTGGAAGGGGCAAAATTACCATTTACAGTACTCACCGATCATCGTAACCTGGAATACCTCCGCTCTGTCAAACGGCTCAATCACCACCAGGCCCGCTGGACGATGTTTTTTACACGATTTAACTTCAAGGTAACATACGACCTGGTTCTCAGAACACCAAAGCTGATGCATTGTCTCGCCTTAACGAATCTGATCTGCTCTCTCTCCAGAAGGTATACTGCCCTCTACTATTGTGGTCGCTCCCGTCCTGTGGGACATCATGACCGAGATTAATGAGGCCCAGACCCATGAACCCCCGCCTGCAGAATGTCCCAACGAACTTACCTATGTTCCCCAGTCGTTACACACCAAAGTCATTACCCAAACCCACTCTACTCCTAGCTCTGGCCATCCCGGTATTAACGCAACAATCCAAATAATTTCCAACAAGTTCTGGTGGCCCACCCTGCAATCCGATGTCATTACCTTTATCAAAAACTGCAACGAATGTAATATCTCCAAATCCCCTCGCCATGCTCCTGCAGGGCTATTACAACCCCTCCCCAATCCCTAAATGCCCCTGGTCTCACATCGCCATAGATTTCGTCACAGACTTACCTACATCCCAAGGCAATACCACTATACTTACCATAATAGATTGATTCTCCAAAGCCTGTCGTCTCATCCCATTACCCAAGTTACCTACCGCCTTAGAAACAGCCGAAATATTATGCAATATGGTCTTCAGATTTTATGGTCTCCCAGAAGACATCGTATCCGATCGAGGTCCGCAATTCACCTCCAGAGTCTGGGCAGCCTTTTTTAAGCTCCTAGGAGTTAACGTAAGCCTCACCTTAGGGTACCACCCACAGTCAAATGGCCAAGCGGAATGCCTCAACCAAGAACTTACCTGGTTCCTAAGATCATACTGCCACAACAATCAAACTGATTATAGCCGTTACCTGATGTGGGCAGAATATGCACAAAACTCCATTCGCAAACCAGCAACTAACCTAACCCCTTTCCAGTGCATTTTAGGATTCCAACCTCCCCTCTTCCCATGGTCGGACGAGCCCTCCGATTTACCTGCCATCAATTCATGGATGCAAAGAAGTGAAGAGACTTGGAACGCTGCACATGTCCATCTCCAGCAACCAGGGGCCACCCCAAAACCATCGTGGATGGCGAGGAGGCATACAGGGTCAGCTCCATTCTCAACTCCAGGCACCGGGGTGTTCGTTTACAGTACTTGGTAGACTGGGAGGGCTAGGGTCCGGAAGAGAGATCCTGGGTTCCTGCATCAGACATCCTTGATCCCACTCTCACTGAGGAATATCACAGAACTCACCCAGATCGACCAGCGCCCAGACTTCGTGGTAGACCCCGGCGTCGAGCTGATCCTCACGTCAGAAGCCGGTCTCTCAGGTCTAAAAGAAAATGTCTGAGAGTATGGAACACTGCCAGCATCTCCAGACAGTTAATATGCCAGGAAAGCTGGTGACCTCTCCATAGACCCTGGGCCGGGCGGCCACTCATAACTGCCCCCCAACCGGTAAGGGATGAATCGGTTGCTAGTGTGATACGGCAACAGCAAGCTCCCAATACCGGGCCTCAAGTAAGGAACCAAGGTTTCATCCACATGTCTAAGGCCCGTAGGCAGCGCAGCGTGACCTTGATCTGGCGTGAAGGATTTCCCCTTGGGGAAAACCCCTTGGTTTTGAGCCACCACTGTAAGCCACCACTGTAACTTCACACCCCCTTGTCTTTCCTTTTGCCTTAGGCATTTAACTTAAATGCTTTCCCTAACTCTAGAGAAAATGATAGAGGGAGAGACAGAATGACAAACAATTTGACACAGTGTGCTTCGCTTAATCACTGAAGCTGCCGGCGTGCGCAAACGTACATGCTTTTATAGCTTCCTGTTCGTGACGTCACCCCGCCTGTGACGTATCGCCCCCCGATTGGATGATTTGACACGTGATTTAGATGACACGACATTTCCCAATAATGTAGTAACTCCCAATAATGTAATAAAAATCCCCTCATAAGTCCCTAAAACCTATAACTTCCCATTAATGTAACACTTTATTACATTATCGGGAAACACTACATTATCAGTAAGTTATTACATTATCAGGTTTTATTATATGTTTTAGGGACTTATGAGGGGATTTTTATTACATTATTGGGAGTTATTACATTATTGGGAAATGTAGCTCAAGTTCCTGAAAGAGAACAATAGGCACTAGCGCAATAGAGGATGTAATGAACCAATTAAGATAATGACTCAATTAACAAGAGGAACACGAAAAACAGAAACAGTTTGAAGTCTTTGAAGTAAGCCCAATTCAGGATTGCGCTAGTGGCAGAGTAAAATAAATAATAATATATAATAATAAATAATAATAAAATAAATATTATTTTTGGTATCTTTCCTCAAGGCAGATTCACACTCTGGAAACACCTCCTATACCTCTTTTATTACAATACAATACCCAGAGAAATAAATTCTCTCTATACGGTAATCAGACATGATTAATAATCTTGGTTTAGCTCAGCCAGCTTGCAAGAAAATACCATTCTATTCTTTGTTTTGATGCCTGATTGGTCTTTCTTTAGAATTAATTATTAGTGGGTATGGTTAAACAAAATAGCTGCTTAGATGAGTGTGAGTGAGCGCATCTACCTATATTTAGGATAATGGCAATGTTAAACAACCTGAACGCTTACACAGCGTACCAGCTTGAAAGAAATTAAATTAAACAGACTTCATACAAGCATGCTGTTAAAATGTGGGGACCCTGTTGCTGGACTAATTTCATTTTGTTTTTAATTTACAACTCCTTATGTTTTCTAAACCAATTTCATGTTTCCTAGTGAGCTGGATTTAAATGTGCACATGGAGGTGAAGACTTATGGCATGTAACAGCATATCCAATAAAGCGGTCAGCAGTTCTTGTACCATGCACACAAAAGTGGATGTGTGCTGAAACCATTAGAATTTCTAGAATTGTAAGAAATTGTAAGATATGACATACTGAAATTAGGTTTTGTAGTCTCTGTATATAAACACAATGTTCTTATATCCTGCCTTTGGAATGAAATGAGCATGACCAAAGCAGTTCTTAAATATAACTGAACACAATTAAGTACAGACAAATTCAGCAGTTATCATTGTGGACCACTCGCTGGAATCAAATGGGACTCCAAAGCCTTTTAAGTAAGCTACTGAACAAGGTTTTGGGACATACACATGTATGATGCCTTATAGCTTTGCTTAAAGTACAGTTTGCCATGTTATTCTAATGATTTCACAGACAATATTAAATGAGCAAGAGCTCCCTTGTAATAAGTATCATCAGGTGTGTTCTATGAACAGTTTTATAAATTAGAACAGACATTAAAAACACACTTTTAAAAATCTGTATTTTACACACAATATGGCCAGTTAACTTGTCTATTTCTGTTCTGCTAATAAAAACAGTTTCAAAGAAGGATCAACAGTTGTGTGTTGCTGACTAACAGGCAGACTGTCTAAACTGAAGCCATTCTCCAAACCCGCTTGTCCCCTGCTGGGTCACAGGGGTCTGGAGCCTATCATAATGTGCAGATGGTGGGCAGGATAGATGGACAGTCCATTGCAGGGCTTACACTTGCACACCTTAAGGACAATTTACAAACTCCAATTCACATACCTGCATGTCTTTGGCCCGTGGGCCAAACCAAAAAAAAAAACACTGTGATACAAGGAGAATGTTAAAACTGTATACAGAGAGGCCTCTTGTGTCAAATGGGACTCAAACCAGGAACCTTCTTGCTGTGGGGCATCGGGGCTACCCATTGAGCCAACCCACAATCCAAGCAGTAATGTTGTTTGTCTATTCTATAACTGTTATATGATAATGGGAATTATTCTTTAACAGTAACAGTCATTGGTCATTTGGAATTGCAAAATATAATTTTATTTAAAAATGTATCAATTTCATCACTGTGTCTGTGTAATATATTTTAGATAGAAGCATACACAAACACAGATCTATGATGTTAACTAGATAAGAGAACAAGGCACATGTGAGACCTTCAAAACAGACAAGACTAGGAGCAAATTAGTCTCTTGTTATAAATATTTCAGTGCACCACTTATTTCCTTCCAGCATAAGTACAGATTTACACATAAATCGCTTCTGTTCATCCTATTAATTAGTTCCACTCTTTAACAAACTGCATACAAATCAGACCTGGAAAATGGAATACATCTTGCTGAAAAAAACGAAAGTAAGGGCAAAGAGAGAGAAGGAGCAAGAAAAAAACAGAAATAACATTTTCATGAGTGACAGCATCTCCATTTCATAGCAAGCATCCAAATTTAAAAAGACTTGACAGCTTCACAATTCAAGACAAGCTTGCTCTGCATGCATAAAAACCTCAAACCCCATCTATGAGCTCTAAACAAAAAACTGTTCGAAAAAAAATGTTTCAAAGTTCATTTTTTCAGTTTGGAGCCTGTTTGAAAAAAGCATCTTTTTGATGAACATCCTCATTCTTTACCCACAATTTTCCAATGGGCTGAATGTTACTGCTGTAGTGTTGCAGTGGCTTACACATATTTAAACATGTTTAAAAAGAAATCTAAAGAACTCACTGTAGGAAATTACATTGGTCAATAGACATTTTAAAAATCACTCTTGCTTATCTGTGACAAGGCATTAGCTTAATTATTGATCAGGTCATGCACCAAATTATTATTTTTTACTTTACAAGAGCACTGATTTTCGAATTATGCTGCCATGTTTAGAACTGTCATAGCAGAGCTTGCAAGTTGGCAACTTGGTCATACAAATGTCAAAGTAGTTAGAATTCAAAGTAATATCACTTATAACTAAAGGATAAGTGTCATGGCAAAGCTTTTCTTTCCTTGGTTTTGTTTATCCATGATTTAAATGTTTAGACAAAAAACTTGCAGGATTAAGTCACCTAAAATACCAATTCTGACATTATTTATTCACCCTCATGTATGGTTTAGTCATTGCATTCCATATAGTTACAGTAAATAAGTACTACAATAAATGAGTACTACCATTTATTTCTTTAATTCCTGAATCATTTTGTGTTTTACTGAAGAAAGTCACAGAGGCTTAAAAATAGTGAAAAAACTATTTTGTGAGCTCTTCTTCAAAGGCTCAAAGGAGGCTCCAAGCACACCCTCAAGGACAATGGCTAAGTCCCAGTAAGGGACTCAGCGGCTCGAGGCACATAGCTCCCGAAATAAAGCAAGCAATTAAGGGATGCTTCTCAACTAGGACACCCTCAAACACAGTGTGGCAGGGCGAGATGGCAACCGCAAAAACCCAGAGAATAGCGGGAGGTAGAGGGATGAACCCACTGACAACTTGTCCTGCAGAACCTCCAGCACTGAAACAATGTAGCAGTAAACTGAGTCTGCACTACATGCAGTACACCACCCCTTGAAAGCACACATTTAGGGGAGTAGCTTCTCCTGGTGAAGGGAGCCCTAGCACTTAAGATCCGCTACATCAGCTGTCTTGGATAGTCCTATTCAGGGGCCAGACATGAAGCTTCTATCCTGGCTCTGACCAGGAAAGAAAAATTGTCCCCTGTGCCTGAGAAAGAAGGTCCTTCCTGATCGGAATTGCCCACAGATGGCCGTCAAAGAGGGACATCAGATCTAAAAACCAAATCCTGGTCGACCAACAAGGCGCTATGAGCAAGAGGCAAAACCCTTGTTGGTGGACCTTGGCTAGGACTCCTGGGAACAGAGAAACTGGGGGAAAGGCATAAAGACAGCAATGCAGTCATCCCTTTTTAGTAGAGAACTATAACGTCAAAAATGTGTTAAATGCTAAGTAAATTACAAACATAAACACATATCATCTCTTCCAAAAGAAAAACAAAATTTTTCAGCTAATTTAAAGGAGACCTACAGTGGTTGAACGGGGTATTGATCCTTGTTCTGTGATGTGACTAGGGTACAACTTTGGTTGAATCTGTAATGCCTCAGAAGCTGCCTAAAAACCTCTTTCAAAAACCTATTTTAGGGTGGGGGATTTTTAACGTGTGATTTTGCACATATTTGGCATTGTTTGGGCTAAACTAAAACCACTTGAAGTGGAACTGGCAACCTCATTATGAAATGTAAGCACTTCACGCTGATTGACTGCCTTCACTGCCACTCTAGAGAATGATTCCATGACGTTGTCGCCCGGCTTCTGAACACATATGGACCAACTTCTTACAGCTATGGCTCATGCACAGATTCAGCCCTATATGTTTGAGCCAGAATCAGAAAAGAACACTGAATTGGAGGAAGAACCAGTTCAGCAAAGTTATAGCACTACACCCATTTGGACATTAATCCTTTGCATCATAATGAATCAAGAATAAATACTAACTGTAGTCTAATGCAAATACTGTTTATGAACGGAGGCTTCAGGTTTGGGTGAAAGACTAAAAACACACCTCTTTAGTCTTGCATTTTCTTAATATATCAGAACACCTCACATTTCTATTTCCACCTACAGAAGATTTGTTTCTATGCTTGAAAGATTATGAACAGCAGCTATGCTAATTACTGTCTGCTTTTTGTTGGGGCTCCCTCCCGGGGGTGTTTTAGATTGGCTGTCTCTATGTGGATCCAGCTACTGTTAGGTCTTCAATTGACCTTGGCCCTTCATGGAGTTGTCAAGCACCGGTGTGATCATCCCACTCAACAAATCATCTACAGCCTCGGCAGGGTCCTTTTCAATAAGGAT
>JAZGTK010004237.1:0-25085 GCA_036877625.1 Ambastaia sidthimunki | reverse complement strand
ATTATTAGTAAATAATAAAGACTTACATTTCAGTCGGTTCCTCACACAATGCTATCGTACCACTTCAAATGACTTGGAATATTGTGCAATAGTCGTTTTGGACCACTGTACTTGTGTTTTTATAAATAAATGAAAAATCTGTGTTCTGTGAAGACAAGTCATACAGGTTTCTAATGAGGGTGAGTAAATTATGACACTAACTGTCTTCGAACCACTTCCTCAAAACAGGACCTCAGTAAACCATCCATAAGAATTATAGTTAGCATTTTATTGATAATGCTAAATAACCCTAAAATGATTTAAAACACCAATCCATCTGCTTAGTAACCTGTCAGTCATTGATCACACTGAATTCACCCACATGCAAGATCAACATCATCGCATTAGCAAAGAAGAGAAAAGAAGGTTTGTGTAACATAGACTGTATTGTCAAATTAACAGTATAAACTGTACATTTCTAACTAATAAGGTGTCTGGAGTTCTTTGGCTCACAATAGGGCAGAGTGATGTTTTTGCTTTCCTATAGCTCAACTAGCAGAGCATTGCTTTAGTTAAGCACATGTGTAACTTGAATCACTTTCAGTTAAAGTTTCTGCCTGATGTGTAAGTTGTATAAATGAATGCAGCAGGCAACATTCCATAACATCGTGTCTGACACATTTTCTAGCACGAGTTACGAGTGTTTGGTGAGTGTTAAATAGTTCATTTGCAATTATTCCAAGTTGTTACTGTTTCATTTTTAACTGAAAGTATTGAATAGAAAGGTGGATAGACAGAAGTGTAAGAGGGAAGAAAAAATGCAACACAATGCATTCTCAAGGAGTACTCAGTGTGTGTTGTGTGTGTGGGTGAGGAATTTCAGGATTTCCACATGCTCTTCCATGGCAACAACCCCATTCTGATCCTATTTTTACACTCCCACTTCCAGCCGCATTTCCTTTATCACAAGAACATTTAATGGGTAAATTTTGACAGAGTGCAACATAAGCCCTCACAGCACTGCAGTGATGCTGTTGTGATATAAATATAAATAATAGACATTAAGCATCTTGCCCAAAAGCCAAGAATTTTAACTGGCTATATTTCTGAATTGAAGTGTATATTGTATGCTATCATCTTCCCTGCCTCCTCTAACATAATTATATGTGGGAGCATGCTTATTATATGGTCAGGGGAATCCTGCCTCTTAGCTTGCCCAATTTAATCTGATGTATTAGTTTAATTAATCATGGTGCCGGGCAAAGCTTTGTACATTTTAATTTTCTCTACATTTGCTTGCTTATTGACCTGTGACCCTATAACCTTTAAACACAAAATTCATCACCTTGTAATTTCCTCTGTCACTATTAAATCAATATGCCACCCAGCAGTAGGTTCTCCTGCAGTTTAAAATACAAGGACACATATAAGAAACAATTCAGCAATTTATACAACACATTCAATGTCTTGTAATTTTTAGCTTAGGTACATGACTGATCTTGTAGTATCTTCAGAAAAGCAATCTGCATTTCAATGTCAAAGATAATGTCAATAATATTAATTATATGAACACACATATAGTGTTTGTTTTTATGTAAATGTATGTAAATATAGTATTTGTTTTAATGTAAAATGTCAATTTTTAGTTAGTGTCACCTAATATATTCTGGTTTAATGACATTAAATAATATTTTAATAAAACCTATTACTAAAATGTTACCATGTGAAAAACAATTAGTTGCCGGTTTCATGATAGAACATTTTACAGTTGTGTTTTCTCTCTAGTCTTTGTCTGCATTTTTTGCCTGCATTCTCAACACATCAACCCCCACCCCAGCAATAATGAGAAAAGGGTTGGGTGTCCAGATGAAGACCGATCCTAATCTCTGACACCTAATCTTGTGCTGTGACTCTTCTGTGACCAGCTCAATTAAAGGACTGTTGACAGATATCAGATGGATGATGAGGATTGTGTACTGAGGTTCTGCTCACTGACAGCAGTGGGGGTTGATGGTGGTCTGTCTGTCATACATTTGAATGTTTCTGGTTCTGTAATGCTGAAGAGGCAAGAGGAAGATAAAAGACAGTTTCTGCATTTCTGCATTTCAGATGTTTTTCCTGATAAACTGACCAAAGCGCACGTCTATTTAAAGACATATTTTTTCTATTTCTAATAAAATTATTTCAAGATTAAATTAACAGAAACATGTTATAAACAATTGTTTATAGATCCATACTCTTACTGTGTGTCAAAAATAGACTTTAAATAGATTTGTCTGTTTTTATTTCTCCATAGAAGTCTTAAGAGAAACATTAGACAAATTGATATTTAAGTAAAACAACTGAGCGTCCCATACAGCTGCTCTTTGTTACAATGCCAGCATTTAAATAAGTTCAGCCATTTTAGTAAAATGGAGTTAGTGCTCTTTTATTAAGAGATACTTATACATGATAAATGGCCTAGACATTTCTGTAAGCAATGGAAAGTTTAACCTCCAATCTTGTACAGTACATTACAGCTGTCACTATTGGAATATTCAGTGAAGTTGAACAGTGCTTCACAGTACATTTAACATTCTATGTTAAACAATCCAGAGTTCCAAAATTTGCTTTTTAAAGCCCATTTCAGCATTCTTCTTTTCAGTTGTGTGGTCAGAATAAGTACTATAAACTACACAAAAATAATAAAAATTGTAAAAAAAAATACAATATTAAAAAAAAAAAAATTATTCATGCCATTTTAATAAGCCCAAGCCTACAATTATGAAACAAACCTCTTAATATTGAAATTATTTTACAGGTAAAGATTATAATACACTGACCAGAAGACAGCACAAAGGTAGCCTCACAAACTTCTGTCTATCAGTAGGATCTAGTCCATGATTCAGATGGTAGAGGTGACCACCTGGGATTCATGCTGTTTCAGGCTCAGCCTACTGTATATTCTCTAAGGTTCCTGGTGTACTGTTGGCACTACCAGAACTGAGGCACCTTATGTAACTCAGGGAGAGAGAGAGCAGGTGTTTGAGAACCGTATAGAATTGGCTATAGCTCATGTCCTGCTCTCACTGAGGCTGATTATATCAGCCTGTGTCACTTGTGTGCCTGTGTGAAGCTTCTTTAGTTCCCTACACAACTGATCAGCAGAGACAGAAAGTCTGGGATAAAGCCAGATGGAGTATCCAGTGTCCCAAATCCATATAAATGTTGTGGAGAGGCTAGTGAGGAACAAGAAGGTTGCACTAGCCCATCGACTGTCATTGAGATGAATGGGAATGCTACCATATAGCTTTCTTTAGTTGCTATAGACCTCTTTCCTCACAACCAGCATATTGCAGCTGATAATAAAGGACCTGCAAATGAGAAGCAAGTATGTTTGAAAACAGATTAATTTCATTAGCGCTTATCTTCTTCACAATACATGGCTATCAGCCAGCTTGGCGTCGTGATAGTTTTCGTCCCACTCCACACCTCCTTTACACTGCTCTGACAAATTTTGTCTTTCCAGCATTTATTCCCTTCCTGAAGTATCTGGAGGTATCATGTCCGCCTGCCACCTCTTCAGTTGCCTCTTGCCTACACAGCTGATGGCTCTCTTCATTATTTCAGCAGATCCTTTAGGGCTTCAGGATCCGATTAATTAACATGTTTTGTATTCTAATTGTCTTTGGGAAGTTTAATGCAACTACAAATAAAATCCAGTATGTGGTACATTGACACAGATCCAACAACTAGATGTTATATTTAAGATATTTTGCTTATTATATTATATATTATTTAACAATTAATGAAAAAGTTGTGTGTTTAAATATGACAATAATAAATCGTGAAATAAATAAGTATGATACTTGTTCTGTTTGCCTAACAAATCTATGTAGTTTCTTAAGAATAAATCAATTGCATTGCATTGTCTCGGTTGTGGCTAGTATCGAGTTTTTGTTCACTGAAAAGATTCTATTTCAAAAATATATGTTACTCTGTAAATACAGCTCTACCTTTTCTATCTTTTTTACCATCAATGCTAAAATTGTGTCTCCTGCTTGTTATAATGACACCCTCTGTGCAGTATAGTTTTCCCTCAGGACAAAGGGCTCTGTTTATACACACAGAGTGAAACAGAAAATAGTGTGTGTCCTAATAACCCAGAATTTACTGTTTCTTTTGAATTATCCTCCACATAACGATCATTATCCCCCAATACAACCAAAGAACCAAAGCCACTTTTTTTATCAGACACTTTTATTCTAGAAATGCATTTAACCTAAACATTTAATTAGCATGCGCATTCCCTGGGAATCGAACATGTGACCTTTGTGTTTCCTACAGCAATGCTCTACCAGTTGAGCTTCAAAAATGAGCCATGCATGAGTCTTATCCAATACAGACAAAATGTGGGGGGAGAACATAGACTCAGCAATAGGATCAATAATAACTCAAGCAGAATTAAGCCTTAGACTTCCTGCTTGTACACTGATATATACTGTTGATACACTGTATCCTTCCGGCCCTATGATGTTAGATCACATCCACAAAGTTTTAATTAAACGGATGTAGAAGAAGAAAACAAAGACTGGCACTGTTTATTATATAACTCCTGACCCCTAGATACAGGAGCTTATATGATAAACAAAGTTTAATACCTGAAATAATAAGAGAAATTATGTGATGTCTGTTCATTATCTGTACTGTAGTGAGTGGAAAGTGTGGGTGGGCCTGAGATGAAACTGCATTTTAGAAATAACTGATCAAAGAACAGAGGAAGGAAGAGAGACAAGTGACGATTTACACTTTCAAATAATGTCCATTAAACATCAAAGTTTAACAAAGGCTTATGCAGGAAGTTTCTTTATAGATCTGTAAGAATCACCACAGGTCAGAGAACAGCTTGAGGCATATTTTTACAGATTTTGGCTGTAAACAATATATAAACTAATACAGACTTGGAAACAAACATTTCTGGACTAATGTACTAACGTGACATTCAGTTTTAATTACAAGCATTTATCCTTTGACTACAGGCATTTATCATGAAGCTGAAAGTGCTGATTCATGTGCCACTGGTGTCACAGAAATTAGCAATATGCCACCTGTTTTCACAGAAACTTACCAGCAGAAGCTGGTAAAAACACACAAATGATTGGAATTCCCTACCACATTTGTTTCACCACAAATACTGTATTTGATGTGCTAACATATGGTGAGATTTCTAGATAGCAACCTGCCCGATAGAGCAGGCTAAGACAAAACACTGACGCTCTGAGTGTCAGAAAATCCCCCTCTAGGCAAAACCACTTAACTCCTTTCTTGGCTACAAACTCTGAAATGCCATCCGGAATTCTGTGAACATGGATCAGAATGATACAGTCAAATATCCCAGTGCTGCTTTGTCTGTGAGTTGCTTGATATATTTTAGTCAAAAATACACTGTATGTATATTAATATATAAAGTGTTAAGCTTATGTATAAAGCCTGCTGTGTAACTGAGGGTCAAAATGTTCCATACAACAAAAGCAACTAAAGTGTTTACATCACTAGCCACTTGCCCTCAAATCCTTTGTGTGCTGTGTGTGAACATTACTGACATAAACCTTCATGTTTTTCCCAGAGTCTTTTTCATCAATTCAGTTAAAAGACTTACATAATGACTGTCCAGACCACAAGATGAAAGCACAGAGAGGATGATCCACACTGTGTCTGAGTGTGTAGACCACAGCCAGAAGCAGTCCTGCAGCTGCAGAGATCATTCAGCTATGCTATTAAAATGAATGTGATTCAGTGCTGCTTTATGTGTCTTCATCTGGACCCAAGAACTAAAAACATGTATGTTACCATACTGTGGCTCAGCATTGCTGTAGCTTATGGTAATGTTGAATTCTGATAGATATACTGTATATTAGGACTGTCACTTTTTATTCGATATTCGAATATGCATTCAAACATGACGTGAAATATCCGTATTCGAACTATAAATAAACGATTCGGTTTTTAAAGTGCCGTGTGTAGCACATTGTTTACAGTCTATGATTAGACCGCGTGGTAGAGACATTTCTCTACAAACCTTTTGACTCACTACAGATAAATAAGGTTCTCTACAGGCCATTGGTTCATTACAAAACTATATGACTTAATATAGACTTAAGATTCTCTATAGACCTTTATGACTCACTGCAGACCTTTAGGACACAATACAGACCTATAAGGTTCACTACAGACCTTTAAAACTCAATACAGATGAACAAGATTCCCTATATGGCCCCTTACTTACCTGTATGACTCGAAACAGACTCAAGGTACTTTATAGGCCTATACAACTCACTAAGAATAATTAAACTCATTGCAGATCTGCAAGTTTTACTGAAAACATATACAATTCTATACAAATCTGCAGGAATCTATATGGCTTACTATAGATCTTTAAAGCATGTATGGCACAAGGGTTACACAGCTTGTGGTAACAAACGGTGCTGTGGGTCTGTATACAGTAACTAGCAGAGAGGTTAAAACACCAGCAAAGGGTTAGTTTAGTAAACACAGGCGGCTGCCCTCACGTGCTTTATCACAAAATGGACAGTTTAGACCAGCTTTGAAAGGCTTACTAGAGTGTGGCTCCCCAGGATTATCCCACAGTCACTATCACACACACACACACACACAAATATATAAATTTACAGTGGCATGCCCGAATTTGTATTAAATTTCAGTAAATAGGCCACCTGAAAGTAAACACACACAAAGGCCCATTCATACACGTAGCCACAGCTGTCAAGATTCATTTCTGCAGATATCTTATGCCCGGGGTACCGACACACAGAGTGGTGCATAGCTGCAAAGGTGTCGCTTTTGGTCTGAGTAACATCTCCCTCCACCCACTCCTGCTTCCTGTCGCAGGCACTTTGATGAAATTCCTCCAGCTGTCTCACTCTCCTCTCACCGCAGTCTGCCAGCAGTGTTTCCTTTTGAAAATGCACCTTTCGCAGCCACTCGCTATCTCTACAGATTCAGAGCTGAATACAGTCCACAGTGCCACACTGAATCGACTTAATTTTTGCATTAGCGCTCTGACGCAGCAATTTTTTAGCACTTGCTGAACAGTTCAATATCAAATCCAGATGCCGAACATTCACTCTGTCTAGAATATTTGTTGTACAGAATTGCATAGAGCTAGAGATGGTACAGCATGAGTACTGGGGAACAGTCATTCTGAATTAAGTCAGTGAATGCCAAAAGACAAGTAAACGGTTGCCAGGAAACACGTTGCTTGGTAACAACAAAGAGCTGACTGGTATTCAATGACTTAATCATAACACCTTGCCTGTCAAGTAATGTTGGCGTCCTTCAGCACAGGAAGGTTAAGCTGTCGCCTAGAGAACATTTATTTGCAATAATTACACTTTAAAGCGCACCGAACCTACAGCAGCTTTCCCACAGTGTGGGTTTGTAATGTATCGCAGATGGTGTTGCTTGAAAAACCCTTTGTGTTATTTTAAAAGACACTGAAGATTTATTACATTGGATAAACTTGTTTTCCAAATTCTAAAAAGAGACGAAAACTTTCATACCAATAATTTCGTATCAAATTATAATCGCACAGGGAACAGGTTGCCAAGGCAACCGGTAGACTTTTGAGTGCAATGTTTGCTTGTGTGCTTTGTGTCTTGAGCTTAATTTCGGCTAAACTATGAATTCAGCCAGATATAATATAAGTCTTGACATCAACAATATAGCAACATCAGCAAAATCCCAACTATCATTATGTTAGTTGCTTGGAGGCAGTTAGGTCTATTATGCAGACGATATTTTTAACCTTAATGACAACTTCATATGAACCTTTCACTGGGGAAATGTGTGAATACTAAGGCTCCTTATGTAAGTTTATACATGACAAACTGTCCAAATGTACGTTTCATGACCATTTATACCTGGGTTTTGCATTTAACAGGCACTTTTTGTATATGTAACATATTGTTTAAATTTCTATAAACTATATTCTATATATGTTTCTATATGTAAATAATGTCTGTAATGATTGGCTAATCTTTTTTCATGTAAACTTATGGTTAACTTACAGCCTATGAAACATCTAGAACACTGACTGCCTCTAATATGTGGGTAGTCAAATGTTAAATCTTGTGGTTGTATTTATTTTAATAGAGCAAAAAGGATTTTCTACAGTCCTCTGCAAACTATACTTTTGATGCATACAGTCTGTGACCGTTAGTTAACCTTGATCCATAATGCAGATTTGACATCTTTTTCACCTTAGGAACCACAGGAACTGACTTGACACTTGGCAACAGCAGCTCATCTCATTACAACCCACAGCGCTTATAAGAAGGATGATGTAATAACTTTCAACAAAATTCCTATGGACTTTGGAGCTGAAGCCTGTGCTTGTAAGGACACTTAAGGAAAAGATTTTAGTGCTGGCTATCACAAGGGCAGGGACTGACCCACTACACAACGCCAAACTTCAAATCAAATCAAAGACTTTCCCAATCTGATATACAGCTATTGACACCCACAGACAGCTATTAATACAATAAGCCAAGATGAGAGTCTATCTCCCTGCCTCTCTCTCCTCAGGGTCATTCTTGGTCTGGATCAGATTTAATCTAACATAATGGCTCATCTGGCTCAGACATCTTATTCTCTCCAGGTCCATTCCACCATCTCTCCTCATCACTGCTCCTGCATTAACATTTACAACAGCATCATCATACTACTTAAACATTAATAGTGCAACATGCATATTACATGTACTGTTGAGGTTAATCGATAAAAATATCATATATCACACATAAGCCCTCGAATTATTTCAAGACATTACAAGACATTGAATAGAAATTCCCACAGTGTGCTTTTGAAGTCGATATTTAATTTAGGCCTATCGCTGTCCACAGCGATCCATTAATGCAATCGAGTATATCAATTTGTCCGGGGTGGGTTATATTTAGCAGCTGTTCATCCATATTACATTTAGACGTTTAACAAAATACATACCCTGACGACGTTATGAGAGATACAATTATATTATGGTTTAATTTGCCTGTTTAGTGAGATTTTACTCAACACCGAAAGCACGTAAAACGGCAAACATACCGTATGTTTACAATGACGCTCAAACGTGACTGATTCACGTGCACAGCCGACCGGGAACACTCGCTCTTTAAAGAGGACGTAATTAAAAAACTGCTCAACGCAACAAACGTCGTGTGTGACGTCACCGCGGGGGTTCCCTTAAGTTTTGCGATACATGATGATGCTTAATAGCGTGAAATTTATGTCTGGTTATTTTTAATAATTAATCACACTAAATTAACCCGATGGATTGACAGCCCTATTTCAAATGCATCGCAATCCAACGCTTTTCAGTAAAACTGTGACGTTTTTGCAAAATCTAGCATGAGAGTGCCTATCCCTAGACTTATTTTGGGGGTTCTTTTAGGAATGCTTCTTTGACCTTCACCATCCATACACCTGCTTACACACATATACACACAAACAAAGCCCTGCCTCTCCAGAGAGTTTCCCTGATGCTTAAGCTGCTTGTATACACTCCCAGGGGAGTCGCTATTACTGCAGAACAATTTCTATGACATAATCTTTAATAGCGCATGCAAGCACACAGATAAACACACAGAAAACTTTTAAAGGCATCACTGTTTTGCAATTCAATAATCAAGAGTCGCATGTTGCGTAGCTCTTGAAACTGTGATGCAATGCCTTTTGTTATTAGTTTACCTGAAACAATTTGTTCAGCCGTCAGGATTTAAATTGATTTAAATAGCATGGAATAAATAAGCAAGTTAACTTATAGTGTTGGTGCTGTTCAGATAGGCAAACATAGATTTTTTCCCTCCATGCAGTCTGACCTACATAGTGGAGAACTACTGCCTGATGGTGCATGCAGCTGCCACAAGAATCCGGACACACACACACACACACACACATTTACTTATCTAGCCAAAGGGGGACATTCCATAGACTACTATTGTTTCTTATACACTGCTAATTATAAATTATCTTAAACACTATAACCTAACCCACAGTCTATAACTTTCTGCTGTTTTAGATTTTTTTGACCTTGTGGGGACCTAAAAAATATTACTATACTTGTCGGGACATTTGGTCCTCATAACATAGTGAATACCAGGACCACACTCACACACAACATCAGTTACTCATATAATGCCCCAGACCTAATGTGTATCCATGCTTAAAATCTGCATGATTCATTCAGCCTTTCACTACTTCCTTCAAACATAAAATGTTTGCTACAAAAACCCCAAATAGGTCATATACACCACATATAACGTTTATGGCATTTTTAAAGGGCTCTGGGTAAACTGACACTAAGGCTTTCTTAGGTCAGGCTGGTGTAAGTAAGATAGCTGCCCATACTGCTACTTAACAGCCTAGCTTACATAGATCAGCACCCGGAGTCAGAATTCCAGCCAGCTGAGAGGCTTTCCTACAGAGTGTGACAGTGTTAAGAGCCAATACTGGCAGACTTCAACAGACACTCTCATAGGACACACTGTGAAGATAGTCTTATGAAAAGAGGTTGATTTTAGTATAAAAACACACACACACACTTCTCTTTTCACACATGGGATTGGAAGTCATATGTCAATGCTTTGCGCATGAGCTGCGTGTCAATGTCCATAAAACCCCTTGCGAAACCCTTGCTTAGAAATCAATTGTGTCCACGAACATGTGCCCCACTCCATTCATGTAATAAATCATCGTGCCCTTGGAGATCATGTTGTCTTTATTGTAACCATTTAGAGCAGCCATTAGCAGCCCACACTGCTGTCCAAAGAGCCACTGTTAAAAGGAGGCAAAAAACAGAAAAGGTGACTATTAAGTACTAAATAACTAATTAGTCTTTTTGCTGTAATTATCAGTTTTGTGTTTTAAAACAAACGTAGGATAATCAGGACTTATGAGTAAATAAGGACGTAAATTTCACAAATTTTGCTCTTTTTTTGGTAATAAGAAAATAAAGTTTATATATAGTTATATTTATATTTATGTATGTTTATATTTATGTTTTCATGTCTTTGGTTTTCTTTCTGAATCCTAAAACTTTCAGTTCATTTCTAAACTTAAATGAGAGTTTAAAAGTGACCTTTGACCTGTGTGTGTATCACCACAAGTGTACAGTATAAAGGTGTAAGGTCACAGTCAGACTATCACTGTCATTCTTTCAGAAATAAGACAAATGGAATTCACAGCACGGTCAGAGAGAGAAACACAACGTGGAAATCCATCTATTCAGCAGATGCTGCTCTTTTTCATTTAAAGAGGATAAGAGAGTAAAGGAGACTGTTAGACTAGTGCAAATGGAGTACAGACATGCATGAAAACCAGCTGAGGGATTTAGTTCAGTTCCAGATGAGAAAGAGAGATCCCCACCCGACTAAGACAAAAGAGAGAAAGTAAGAGAAGGAGATTAACAGAGAGCAATGGAGGCAGCACAGTGCGCTTGGGGTAAAACTGAGTCATCCAGCATCACTCTCAGGGACAGAATGTACCATCTCTCACCATTTTAAAGGTGTTCTGATGTTCTAAGCTATGTATGGACAAAAGTGTCACTTCCAGTACACCATACACTGCATATAAAGTGTGCTAACACATAATGCTTGCTTTAGGGTGGCCCTGTCTATAAATCTTTAGACCAGACACCTTATTTTATTTGACAGAAATGAAAGACTGAGTGGCAGAAATGCAGTCCCTTGTGTTCTACTGTTTAGCTGACAAATCAATCAGAATACATCTTTCCAATAAACAAAATTTGATTGTGACACATTTAAAGTGTGACATATTAAATGAACTGTATACTGTGTTAGTAAGGATCATTTTGGTCAAACATATGCGTCTATCATCTATCTAAGCAATTCTGTTTGTGTTGGCAGCATTGTTGTGTTCTGTCCTGGTTGAACTGCTGTACCCAACCATCCAAGCAGCTATGCACAGCCAGAGAGAGGAGAGCAGATCCCTCACAGTTACATTACAACAACAAAAAAACCTTACTATCAGTGACAATAAAAGATCTGTTGATGGTATGATTGATGAGAAAACAGTTTAAACACAAGGATCAGTTAAAGGTCAGACTCAAGGGGGGGCCTAACTAGTGTGGTCTTACTTTCCCTCTCTCTTTCCTGTAGGATTTTGTCTGCTGTTATGCATGGCTAATTTCATCACTTTTTCAAGGTCACTGCCACCATTTGGAATTTTAGACTAAAAGAAAAACTTGCATTCTTGATCAGGTGAGTATAAACAGAGCAGATATCTTAAGCACACCTTAGAGACGTATGGGACTAAGATACTTCCTCCATCCATAAAGTTCATAAGAGCAACAGGCTCCATTCTTCTCAGTCCAGAGGACATAGATTCAATAAAGGTATATTTGTGTACAGTTTCCTGTTGGCATGAGACTTTTGCCCATGAGTCTCCAGTCACATAATGCAAAGTTAAAGTACCATACGCAAATATCAGACATTTCATTCCTCTGATAGTGAGCAGGGGTTGTTCTTATTATTGTTCCTATTAGGCAGTATCTTATCATCTCCGAAACGTTTAAAATAGGAATATGGTTTGGATGCTTTATGGAAGTGCAGGCAGGACAAGTTCAGACACTTTACTAATTATAACTTATTTACACATTGGCAAGAAAATTAAGAGGATGCCTAACAGGATGAAAATAATGAGCTAAAATTAGCCATCGCTCAGAGAGAGGCTGAGAGATCTTTTTAATGAAACAAGATGAGAGAATGATGAGACAAACCAACTATTACCACAAAACATCACATATTTTATTAAATTTTAATACTTACCGATGTTTGTGTCTTTTGTTAGGCTACTAATATGAAAAATTAACGAACAAAAACCCTATTACTAATTTCATAAAAATTATACCAAAAAAGGCTATTTTGATTTAAGCATGAATATCTTGATAAATTGCAATTTTCATATTAAAAGTTGGTACATTACCATCTTAAGCAAAACATTTGGTACTTAATTGATATTAAAATTAAGAAAACTTTGAGTTTAATATTTTTAAAAATGAACTGTGAAATGGGGGCATGGAAATACACCTCATAACAGGATTTACCCATTTAACATGAAGCATGTATATACAGGTATGTCCGCTGATAGTCTATGGGTGTATAAGAGTTTTGAGGGGTTAATCATATACATATAATTAAGACCTGTCTAAGTGTTATTATTAAGTGTTGTTATTATATACCCCTTTTTTTGCATAACAGCTTCTATAGAACCGTCTCTCTGTTCTCACACTAAAATGGTTTCCCAGGCACCTGCCAGAGACAGCTGGCCAAAACAACTTAACAAAACCATCCATCAAGGGCAAATACATCAGCAGGATTACAGGATGAAATATTAAAAAATGTGGCATTAGGAAAATATTCTTATATAAGGCATTGGTCTTTTGCAGTGACATAATACTGAACCCTGACACAATTACATAAGAACTACATCCCTCTGACGCTCAAAACACACAATCCTACCCCCATTAACATACACTGCAATAAGCTGCTATGACAAGTACTTGCTATAAATATGACTGTTAGGTTCACATCAGGTTAAATGTATGAAAGGCACATAGTTCCTGATGCATATACAGCACTTTAACAAATGAAATTAACCAGTTAGCTAATTTGCTACATGCAAAGTTAGGAAGTTATTTTATGTACTATCTTCTATAGATTATTTAAAATTAAATCTATCTATTTTCTTTTTCCTCTCTTGTCTTTGACTTCATATTGAATAATTGATTGTGGCAGCTTGTTGATTAAACACAAACATGCATACCTGACCCAAGTCTATTATAATACTACTTACACTAAAGCTTAAGATGCTGTGTGCTGATTGGCTTAGAGCTGTTGCTGACATCTGCCATGTTGATTAAATAAATTGATATGAGATTTTACATGCATGACAACAAACCTGAATACGGTTTATGACATAACATGCAGCCATGCAGATTATAATACAGAATGTTTTAATGAAAATAGAGTAATGTTTTGTGTAATATTTAATATTATGAATATGGCATATTTTAGTGATAGCTGTATGTGTTTAAATAAATTACATGACAGTATAATACTAATAATATTTAACAATGCAGTTTTTAACTGTTGCACTGTTCATATGTGTCTGTGTTTGTAAGGACTGTAGTTTATGGCAGAGGCAGATTTCAGTAAATCAGGGTGGTCCTGTTGTGCTTTAAAATCGTCATGTGTCTGTTGCTTCTGAAACAGGTCTGTGCCATCTGGCTTGATGTTCACTTGACATGAGACTCCACCACAAGGACAAGCGGCCATTACTGCACTCTCTCTCTCCCTCTCTCTCTCTCTCTCTCTCTCTCTGTAATCACAAAATGTCTTTCTTCGTCAGCTTTCTATGTTCTGTCTTTGTTTCTTTGCAAATATAATAAACTTGCTGACCATTATATCACATTAATTGTATTTCATGAAATGTACCAAATACTATCACATTTGTAAAACATTGAGATCAATAAATTTATCACATGACAGGAGAAATAATGATTTTTACATCAGTTGCAGCCAAGACAGCGTAAATCCACAATGCTGTAATGATGTAAGTCAAACTCTTATGGCTTGTTTAACAGCTCTTGGACTGGATAAAATATGTAATTTGAAAATTAAGAGATACTGAGATATTTAATTTGTTATGATTATACCCATTTTAATAATTGGATTTTAACATTACAAGTTTAGCTTTGACAAATTAAAAAAGGAATAGATCAGTAGATTTTGAGATGTGTTTAATCAGATTCTGGTGATATTGAGTGATATATGAAAATCAGAATGCAAAATTCTCGAAATTCTTGTCATTCTCAAAACTAATCAGAGATCTTATCAGAGACAGATATCTGTATCTTTGACACTGATCACAATCTTTGTCAGTATTATTCATTATTAGTCATTTGGAGGTGTGATGTGGTATAGCTGGGAGGTTCTACGACCTCTGAAGTCAATCGGCAATCAATTTTCCTCTGCCTGTCATCTCATTTCTTGCCTAATACAGTCCAGCCTGCCTCACTGCTAACAAATACCAAAGACCATTAGTGCCATAACCCAATCCAACATCTCAAAGCTCATTAACCATTAAGAGAAAAGGTCAAAAATGATTTAGTGCATCATGCTTCTCTAGGAATGATGTAACCACTGTGATAGTGGCTGTCATCATAACACACATAATCACAAGCTGTGACTGATCATGACACTTAAGGGGTGATGGTATATCTGTCAAGCTCCGTGGTCCACGAAGAGTCAGCACTTTGCAGCTTGAGTGTTATTTACTAGTTAAGTCTACTGATAAATATGGCATCTTTTTATTGATAAGCCATAAAGCTGCCAACAGGTTGGAGAGAAAATAACATTTAACGCCGGGCAGGTTTTCATTGGCTGCATCATTTTAGAACATTTTTTTCAAAATGCATCACATTTGAAATTTTTTTGACAATTAACAAGTTCTTTAAAAATATAATAACCAAACGTTTTTATTTAGAAGCAATTTTCTCTCTAATAAGTGTAAACCGGAACATACTGCAGTTTAAACCCATACTGTAGAAACACACAGATTCTATATGGGTTGCAAATGGAACTGAAGTGTTAGATTCATAGTCTGTGAGTTTAATATCCAAATCAGTGATTCAGTCTTTCACTTACCTGCAGACTGCTGATTAATAATAAAGCACACAAATTTCCAATAAATGTTTCTTCTCTAGTTAAAATTCAACAGGTACAAAATAAGACAAAGGAAAATAGTTTTAATTGTCTCTGAGTACAAGATAATTATGGGTAAAGAGCCGAATCAATGACACACAGAATTAAAGCTATACTACACTGAAATTAATTTGTAGTAAGTTATAGTATGTTAATAGTAAATAGAACAATAAAGACTATTACATTGTTTCAATGTTTTATATAATCTAAAACTTACAAAATATATAATATGTATTTGTAAATGAATGAATAAGAATGTATATAAGAGACAGAATACAGTGTCTCCTTCTAATTCCAAATGAATGCTGTCATGACTTTCTGACAGAGAATGACAGACAATTTGCAAGACTGTTGGCTGGAGCATCAACTGATGGGATACCAAGCATGAATTCCTTGAGCAAATAGGCATTAAACAGCACCGCAGTACTGTCCCAACCCCCTGATGGGAGGAAGAGAGAGAGGGAGAGAGAAAATTCAGGACAGCATTAGACTTTGAAAGGAGCAAGGCGGAGAGAGAGAGAGAACCTTTGAGAAAGCAAGGGCTACAATGCAGCAGTCTGCAGTGAGGTATCTACAGTCTACAGTAGGTGACACAGGCCTCAGAACAGGTTTGCAATTGTAATGGTTTGAAGCAGATTGCAATCACTGGTTGTTTCAGGACCACGGAGAGCTCAGCTGATTTCAGCACCGTGGACAGAGAATCTGATAGCACAACCACCCCTAATGTATTGCAATCTACATCTAATGAAGGATCTAAGCAGTTTGTCAGATTTTATAAAAAATCAAGCACATTCATTGTATGTATATGTTCAATTACATATGTGTGACCATCCATGAACCAAATTTATCACTCAAAACATTTCATGCCAGTTTTTTAACAGACACATAATCTTCTACTGTGGGAAGTTGATAAGAACCCATTCATTGAGAGAGGTCAGATATTAGTTAATTTGTTTTTCTCTCTGTCTCATGGGCTGGAGCTAAAATTGTGCTGGACATGAACCCTTTTCAAGACATTTAGGGGTTAAAGATATAAAATCCAAGAGTCTGCTTTTACTAATATGTTCCCATTATCCCAATTACTCCCTGGGATCTAACAGACACAAGGAACCAAAAACACTGTCTGTAAAGCTAAATAAGATTAAGCCACAGAGGAACACAGGCAGACAGACAGACAGACAGTGAAAATGAACAAACAGAACACAAGCAGAAGAGGTTGCTGGAAGCAGGTTGTCCCCTAGTGAAGTGACGGTGCTGGACCATCCACAAACACACACACACACACACACACACACTGCTGTCTGTACTTCCTCAGACAGACACAGAAAGCATTATTATTCTCCTCACAGCAACCTTGCAGCACGAGTTTGTGCCAAAGCTGTATACACACACTGACACACACATACACACACACACACACAAACACACACACACACACACACAAGAATTCCCAATCCTATCATATCTTTGAATCTATCACTGCTTCTGTCTACTGTATCTGCGTTCATGCCAAATACACACACAATCACTAAAGCATGTATTCTTCTCCTCTATCTTTCACACACACTCATAGGCTTCTACAAACTTCTACAAATCAGTCTTTGGTGCATGACTGGTCTTGGTTTACCCTCCTACAGAAGATACACATACACACACACTCCAGCTTTCACTGGTACCGTCATCAGTGACTGGTATGAAAAAATTACATTTGCTCAAATTCTGCTTTTTTTCTATTGCACCTGCACACATACACACACACACTTCCAGTCGCTGTTCTAGAATCCGATTACTCACCCTGACTGTTGGGTCCCCCATCACCTTCCTCACATTCGGTGAGATTGTTAAGCATTTTGGAAGACACAGCACAGATCCTCAGCTAATGCTATCACGGTGGGGATTCCACCAGCCAACGCGTGCACCAGAGAAAAACAGCCTCGCGCAGGCACCCTCGCATGCAGATGGAGAAAGAGAAGGCTTGTGGTTCTCTGCCTCTCTCCTCTCAGGAACAGAAGCAGTGGTGCTTGGCTTCAGCCGTTTCTTGCCGTTTGCTGCCTTGCGTATGGACTCTCTCTATCTCTCTCTCTCTATCTCTCTCTCTCTCTCTCTCTCTCTCTCTCTCTCTAGAAGGAGGGGTTGGGGGCAGAGAGGCTGCAGGGACATAAATGATGGAATGCTTAAGAGCATTTTTTTTCTGGTACACATGTCATCTCTTGCTCTCTGCTACAGTGCCACAGCCTGCCTGTGCCTCACTATTAAAATTCACCATGCGGTCCTGTGGATTTATCTTAGCTTGTTCATTGCCATTGTAATTCTCTTGGTGTTTCTGTTTCTGCACAAACCTAATACTGTATTTGTGCCAGAAGGGTTGGAGTTCATACAGAGCAGATACAAAGGTAAATTAAAAAAGTAAAAAAAAAGATCATGCAATTTACCAGCTTTCTTTTCTCTTATTGTTTCCCTGGCTGCCAACCACAGCTGTAACTTCATTTTTTGAAGATAATGTGAGCACACCTTGTCCAATGTGAACTTGCCAATGTTATGATGTAGAGGATGGGTGGCTTGGTGTTCCAACGCAGCTGCTTAGATGTTCTCAGTGGTTTTTAGTACATTTCTATGTCTGTGGTGTTCTGGATGGTTGCTAGGGTAGTTGATACTTCTACCTCTGCAAACACCACTAATTAGAGCCAGAAATTAAAGTCATTTTTCCAGAAGGTTCTTTCCTTTAAATAAAAGGTTTGACATGGTCTCACATAGGAGCATCTGATAGTTCAACTGTGCCATTCCAGACCATGAATGAAGCATTCAAAGTTCTCTCCTGTTCCTCTACATGATAAAATACTTATAAGGCATAAGCCACATATAAGGAAGGATTGCCGGGGGCTTTTACAAGCCGTATATCATGCTACAGGTTGAGAAACGCTTGTAAGATTAAGTGATGTGGAAATCTTTCTCTCTGCTGTCTTTAATAAACACTTTTCTTCTGACCTCCAATATAAACTCCACTGGGTTTTCTTTCCTGAGAGCTTTCTATAAATACAGTGAATAAGTTAAGGTATGGGAGACATTTTCTTTCATTTTTTTAAACCAGTGCGGCAAGATGGTGAGAAAGGGCACACAGAAGTGAGGGTGACATAAATGATGAAATGTACTTGTTATTCTGTAAAGACAAGATGGCAATAGAGTCAGGCAGGAACATCAGGAATAATAAAAGCAGGACATGAAGTGTGATGGGATAGAACGGCTGAAATAAAATTAAATATACAGATGTAAGACTATAAAACAGGCTTGAAATGCTTATTTTTGTTGTACAGTAATACAACAAAAAATGGATAATGAGTGGATGAACAAAAGTCAGAGACCAATTTGGGATTTAAAATCTAATTTTAACCAGAAGATAAACTGAAAGTTTTATGATTTTTAAAAGACAAAAAGAAATTAATGAGAATTCTAAAGGAAAAACTAAAGGAAACTAACATTTTTATTTAAATTAGTCGAATAAAAACATAATAGAAAAAACTGAAACTAAACTATAATTTATTTATAAGCCTTTTGTATTAAAGATGAAAATGGGACTAGTGGTTAGTTAATAGATAGCTCTTAACTCCAAACTGCAAAAACTATAATAGTATAAAAATATCAAAGAAAATATACTTACAACCGAGTATGTATTAAATTAAAAACAAAGATTGACACTCATTTGTATGAATGTGTTTCTATGTGGATACATGAGTTTTCTGCCATAGTATACCTGTACTGTAAAGAGAGAGAGCTAAAAGAGATGAGTATGAACATGAGCATCTAAGCATCAAAGGAAAGGATGAAGAAGAAGGATATTGAGGAGAACATACTGGCTGTATTCATGAGTGAATCCACTGAGACTGTTACTTTTTCTCCTAAAAGCATTTAAGTGCTGTACCTTGACTATTTTTAGCATCTTTAGGCACAAGACACAGAATGTCTTTGAAGTCTTTAAAGAATCTGTTCTCATTTCTAATTTGTCTGTCTATAATTGGGGAAAAAAATTGCATATGGTTCTAATGTAACACATTACAAATGTCCAGTTTAAATTAGTTTTTCTTTTCTTGTTCAATTATATGTATTTATCTCAAATCCCAATCATCAATCATGAAAGGCTCACAGTTTTAGTATTACAGATAACTAAAATGCCAAAAACATCAATTGGCAGTTTAAAAATAAGAGGTTAATTTGGTCCACTAGGAAGAGACACTCCAAAATGTCAGTTGAAAATGATACTTTATTACACAGTCAGCTTCACTGAAGCATACAGTACAACCAGCTGGAGGTTTCACAGGCACACTCAAACGCATTTAAAGTAGATTTCTAAAAGAGGAAAAACTGAGTCTGAATCTACAACATATCAGCCCACCACAGACATACACATTTTGAGTTGAGACATAAAATGTCGCTTAATTTAACCAAATGTGTCCAAATTATTTGGCTCGTAACACAATTTAGGAGTTATTAATAAAATTTGGTAAATTGACATGCAATGTGTACACACTATTAGTATATAAGCATATAAGTAATATTAAACTTATGTTTTTTAATGTTAATGCATTAACAATGGAAATTTTCTCTAAAGTTCTTTGAGACAATGCTAAATTTCCTCGTTTTACAAACATTTTTCTGATTACACTAAAAGCATTTGAGAATAGAGTAACCTTCTTTTAAATTGTATTTTATTCTGGTTATGATGGCAGATAAAACATATGAGCAGAATTTTATCTGTTCTTCAACATTTTTAAATAAAATAAGCCACTGATAATTTACCTTGTATGTTCATAATGTTCATAAAGTTACTCGTGTGTTCATGTGTTTTAAGTCTAATTTGAATTAAGACACTTGCTACATCCAGAGTCTGTAAAGAACACACATCCTCTGTGCTGTGTGAATGCACAGGCATGATCCAGATGTGGACTGATCATCTCTGCTGGAGTCTACATTCATTCTGAATACCATTTTCATTTGGGCCAAGCGGCTTTAGTGCTTAACCGGGGGGGGGCACCGCCCGTCTTTATGCATACACACATACACACATACACACACAACCTTCACAGACTGCAAATGCCAACCTAATCCACAGATTAAAGCCATAGAGAAATGTTGCGATTTGCTTTTTCATTTCAGCCAAAAAATGAAACAAGTCCAAATAAGTCACCCTGCTTGACTTTACAGCACAAGATGGTGAAATTAGTTCGTAATAAGCTATGATTACTTCATTGTAACCAAATGTGTCATTTAAATTGTCCTTTACAATTTGAATTTTATCTGTTAACAAGGCCTGCCAGTGATTTGATGGAGTTGAACTAATCTACACTGCTGTCCATTTTGTGTCAGGACAGGCGAGGATTTCTCCTGTGTACTGGGATTACAGAAATCACTAGGTCCACCAGCAGCTGTACTGGGGTAAAGATTAAAACGGGGACATGAGTTGATCTTTTGTAATGACAATCACACACAGAGCGCATTGGAGTTATCATTAACTGATATTGCGTAAAATAAGATGGACAACTTCCTGTGATGTAACAACCTTGACTGATGTCATAATTTGGATGCAATGGCTTTGTAAGTTTTTAGAGGCTATTATATGAAGTGTTTATGTATATAGATCCTTAATAGGTCCTTAAGTATGTTTAACACCCATAAAAATATTAAATATGCCTTAATTGCATTTAAAGGAATAGTTCAGATAAAAGTGACAACTGTCATAATTTATTTATCCTTATAGTTCCAAACCTGAATGACTTTGTTTGGTCCATGCTACCCCTGCTTTTCAGTCCATACAAAGATTGTGAATAGTGACTGAGACAGTCAGTCACTATAAAGTTGCCTAACATTTCCTTTGTGTTTAAGTCATGATTTTGGAAAAGTGTTGATCTGTAAATAATGCTAACAATGTTAACAAAGCAGTGATTTTATCTAACATTTAAAACTATGAAGGGAAACCGCCCTATTTTTCTTGATGTGACAAAACGAAAAACAATATTAGTAGAAAAAAAGGGGAAAAAAGATTTAATACTGGTTATTAACTGTATTGAAGAACCATCAGAGCAGTGTTAACATACAGTATGTCAGTTTATTTGTTGGGGAGACAATGTGTAAATGAAATAAAATTGTTATATTTTACATGCATTTAAGTTTTTTTTTTTCCAAAATATGTTTAATGTGTCCCTGATGTCCAGGTCTTGTGTGTGGGTGTTTTATTTTTTTTATTCTCTGAATAACCTTTATTTCAGACTCCACTTTATCACAAAACATTCAGCCACTTTGACACAAGGGAGGTTTGTCACAGATTTTTCCCATCACATATATTGATTTTGGTCTTTTGCCAGGCTTAATTATTTATATTTGTGTAATTGTTTCCAAATGTCAAGGAGGTTAATTAAGGGTGACCAATTTAAAAGTCTTTCTTTTTCCATCATAACCTATAGGTCAGCCCATCCAGGGACTCCATGTTGTTCTTCCATTACAACACATCACAGACTGCAGGTACATACAGTGTAGTTTATACAGGTTCTATAATACAGGTATGAAGCTGACGCATAAGACATTGACTTCAGTCAACTTCAGTCTACAGGCTTGTTATTGGCACTGCAGAGAGCAGTGCTGAGATTTATGAGCAGCGAGGGAGCAGAAGGGAGGAACAGCGATTTTTAAAGAAAAGACAGAGCGAGAAACTGTGAACGAGCCTCTGAAGGAAGTCAAGGGCATATTGAATCTTTCTTTGTCTCCTGCAGGGACTCTGACCTTCCAAGTCATCTGTTCATCTGCTGCTGAGAAGCAAAAATAGTAAAAAAAATCACTTTTTTGGTTACTAGGCAATTATTGTGAGGGTATTTGGAATATCTGTTTTAACTGTTCTGTTGTCATCTTGTTGGGGTAGTTCAGTTAGATTTGCCTCTCAAATAAGTAAATGTAAATAAATATCTGAATCTGACATTTATCTCAACAGCAAAACGTAAAATAAACAGAAAACCCTGTAATTAAGCAATGAAAACCATCAGTTTTTGAGGTAATGTAGTTAATGAATATAGTTATTATATAGAATATAGCCTATTAAAAATGACCTCTATAAATGACTTTTGACTCCAGCTATTTATATCATTATACAAATCAATACATATCAAAAGACTCTTAGGAGGCACATAGACCATTTATATGCCAGACTTATCTGTGAACATTTATGCTATTCAATCCAATCTAATTATTAGATCTCTTCTTTGAAAAATACATATCCATACATTTATATACAGTCAAACATCAGGCAGGGTAAAGAAAATCAGTCTGGATCATTTGCATGCATGTGGTGAAGATAAACGAGGCTTCAGGGACTTTTATATAGAGGGGGTTCATGCTAACACTAATTATGCAAGCAGTGATAAATAAGGCTGAGGGTCACAAATGCTTGTGTATGCAACCCACTTACTTAGTCACATTTTTGTGTAGTCACTTTTGGTATAACTCTGTTGTTTCGTTTATGCTGGCTAGGTTATAAAGAAAAGTGTTTGTTATATAAAAACATGGTGGCAGAAATTCTGTGAGGTTTTTTGAGAGCTCTTAGAGTTGTGTCACCCCTCAGCAGAAGGTCTCAGGATGTTTTAACAGTAGTGGAGTGAAGACAGAGTGCAGGCTTGAAGCATTAGCCCAGCATTTATAAATCATGAGCACAGGAATGAATAGGGTGCAGTGTTCACTGTAACAATACAGACAAACAGCAATTTGAAAGGGTAGAAGTGTAAAAAACAGAGACACGTTGAAAGTTAAGAAGAAAAAGATTTATGCGTACAAACTAGCAATAATGAACACGCAAGAAAATTATTTAGCACTTCACAGAATCCAAGCAGGCTTCTAAAAAGACCTTTGGGAAAACTGATGTGTAATTTAGTTCAGTCTAATCTAGGATGTGAACATAAGGGATTAAAAAACTATATTGATCAACTGTTATTCTAAGTAAGAGATTATTTCTAGCCCTATTAAATTTTCTTTTGTGAAAAATTACTTCTATGAGTAACCTAATATAATCCGGTTAATTTAGTTGTAATAAATTATATAAAGTTTAATGTATTAAATGTATGCATTTTTTGACTTAAATACAACCAACTTATTTAGATTTTAGCACAAACCATGCAGCACACTTTTAGGTTACCTGCCAAAACATTCTTTACAGTCTATTAAAAATAAATGGTTAGTGAAAAAAGTGTGTGTGTGAGAAAGAAAGTTGACTAATACATAAAGACTGGTGTTTATAAATAGACCAAGGATAAAGAAAGGAGTCCAGCAAATAAATGATGCAGTAGAAGACTGAGGCATATTCAGTATGACAATTATATCCAATTCCAAACAGTTGCACTTAATGTGCTCTGTCTTTATGTGCCTTGAAAATCTTTCTCATTCAAGTAACCAAACAAAGACCTGAAGCCCTGACATTGAAGAGACCACAGACAGCTGTCTGTTAAAAACATATGCAAATTCTTCCCAGTACAGCATTAACATTAAAATATCTATACAATACTGCATCACATAAGCCAGATACTACAATAATGGACCTAACCACCAGGTTAAACATGTTAATTAAATGTAAAGGCAAACAAATACTAATTATACATATAACAAGTTAAGACATACAGTATACTCATATTTTGAGACATGTTAAGACAAACTGAGTCACAGCACCTAAAATAGACACTTATTTACATCTAGACATTGAACAGACACTTTTATTCAAAGCAACTTACAGTGTGAGGAGAACATAAAAGCGAAAAATCAAAAACAACAATAAACATCAATTTATTTATATACACATAAAAATTTGAACCCAAAGCTCATGAACATGTTACACATGTCCGGTCAATGACCCAAACGCATCTGGCTCCAGCAAATCTGTGTGTGTGTTGAGCTGTGAGTGGTCTCTGTCTTCCTCTCTGCAGTCACGTTGATCATGAATATTGCATGTGAACACTGCATGCCTCATTTGTGCATTTTAATGTCATTACCAGGAAAACCCGGCAGACTCTGCTGATCCTGTAATTCATATGAATTGCACATATGTCTATGTATATCCTTCAACCTTGTTTTATCCTTGTGAAGATTAAAACAGGCATCATTGTGGTAAATCTCACTGTATTTGTGTGTGTGTGTGTGTGTGTGTGTGTGGTACTGACAGTAAAACGGCTTGCTCATTCCGGCACAAACAGCTTCTAGCGAATGCTCATTATTCACCAACAACCTTTTAAATCACATTTCTAAAACAGCAAAGTCCCCACCAAAGCTGTTATCTGTATATCATGATTCATCTGGGAGGAACTTCAG
>JAZGTK010004236.1:13843-25087 GCA_036877625.1 Ambastaia sidthimunki | reverse complement strand
TAAAGCCAAGGTTTGATTCCTCAGAGACACACAAATTGAATATGTTGAATGCACTATAAGTTACTATGAGTAAAAACATATGCCAAATGTAAGAATGTTTATGATAGCAAGACTATAATGGAATGTAGTACTAAGTGTATGGTAGTAGAATAAAGTGCTCCTGTAGCTCAACTGGTAGAGCAACACAAAGGTCACCGGTTCGAGTCCCAGGGAACATATTAATAAAATGTATACATTGAATGCGCTATAAGTTGATTTAAAGTGTCTGTGTGAATGTAAATAAATGTCACAGGGTCTGACAGAGGGTCTCACATATGAGCCATTGGTGAAATTAGGTGCATATTTGTAATTTGGTGTGTGCGTGCACGTGTGTGTCATTTCCAGACATTGTTTTGTGTTTTATTTTGGCACTTCTGTCATTTGCTATGTGTCCACATGTGTAAGTTTACATGTAGACCTTTGCTGGCCAGGAAGTTTCTCTCTCATTAGGAATGTACAGGATTCATTGTATCACAAACACACTTACACACACTGGTGTTACAGAGCTCAAGCTCTAAGCAGGACGTCAGAGTGAGTCTCCCCTAAAAGAGTCCATTGTTCAGAGTTAGAGAGAGAGGGTGGCTGGGCTTCTGCCTAAAACCACAGTCCAGCATATACACACTCCCACACAAACACACACTGAAGATTGTGCACTAAATGGCTTGCTTCATTATTTACCCTCTTGGTGTCCAATTCAGAGGAAATAAGGGAGATATCTGTTAGATTGGTTTTTTTAAATTAGATTTGTGTTAGAATATGGAAATTACAAATGCTAGAGTAATCTGGGACCAAACTAAGCAAACAATTTACACCCTTCTGTTGAAAGAATATTTCTATAGTGTAGCTATATGCTGCAAATTGATTTTAATAAGCTGGTTTCAATAGTTCTCCTCGAGTTCTCTAGCAGTAACCACAGCTGTAGTTCATCATATTAACTATGGACACGTTTCACCAAGTCTGATAAGAAAATGTCCAAATACTTCTACTATCCTAAATTTAAACTGTATATAGATAGAGATAGCGATAGAGAGAGAAAGAGGTTTCTTTATGTAAAATGCTGCATTTTATGCTGTGAACATGCTTGAATTTTATTTACAATAAATGCCACTTGGTTTAGTATTCTTTATTACATAATATATTGCTTTTATTTTGCAGCCACTGTTTTTAGCTTTTATTTAACCAGAGAAGTCACTTAAAAACATCTAGAAAGATGCTTTTGTTTATCTCTTAATTTTTCTAATCTGCCCTTTACCATCTCTATATCCTGAGGGATTAAGTGAGAAAATGTTTGTGCGTGCGGGTGTGAAGAACTGGTATGCCAAGCAAAATGGGCTGAAATGTAAACACAGATAAACACTGACAATGTAATCTGTGATCCATTGTAACAACAACACAATATGGAAATGCAACTGCCATTTAAAGATTTTTTTTATTATTGAAACCGAATGAACAATGACAACAAAAAAATGCCCCACTAACAGACAAACACTGTTATAAGAGGACTCGTCAACATCATCAAAGGGAAAAATGAAAACATGGTGCAATGGATTATAAAGAAGATTCTGGAAAAAACAACAGAGAAAACAACAAAAACATCACGTTGCAAACAGTTGCAGTGTCTAAAGCGCCTTCTGATTAATAAACTTTTTTTTTGTCATTCTGTGCACTTACTACTGGTCTCCAAACAGACAAGTCTAGGAAAGCAGTAAGAAACACAATAAACTTCAGTGTAAACAGGGTAAAAAAAAACCAAACACTGACACAAAGAAATGCAAACAACTGTATCATGCAAAATGAATAAGGCTTTTTTAACAGAATGTCTGTATACCGTATTTCAGGGTGAGAAACAGCCAGATTTTAGTAACGCATGGCAACAGCAGCTGCGCACTGGAGCTGATTGGAACACTGAAGTGTTCCTGAGGAAGTGATGTCACTTTTGGAATAGGTGACAGTTATGAACAAAAGTCGAGTCACTCAATATTAATGCACTTCAAAAATAAATCTACAACTTATATGGGAGCCCTTAATGTGTACTGTTCCCATTAACAGATATTTAAAAATTATGCATTAGACGTTTAGGCATCAGCGCTGAGGCTGCAAAACTAGTTAATAAGATATCCTATGAAATGACTGAGCCTGGAAAACCAGGAACAGAAAACGTCCTCAGTATCTGCACATAATACGTCATACCTGTAGGACACCTCTGCAAAAACATTAAAAAAAACAAACAAAATAATTAAAACTGTCATATTTTGACAGGTGAAGAGATTGTGGAGTTTCTTTCTATGAAATATGCTCACTGGAATAAAAACCGAACATACAAGCTTTTGCTAGCATGTGCATCTGTTTGTTGTTTTGTGGCACTTCACAAGCTCACAGTTAGTGAGACCACATGCACACATCTTTTGTCTAAATCATTATTCATTTTAAAACTAAGATACTCTAACTTCCTGTGGCCTCCTCCTGCTGGGACATAAATGGGGCTACACAAGCTAAATAAGGGGAGTTGTGAGCGTGGTAGATGGGGTAAATGAGGAAGTTGTGGGAAGACATCATTTAGTATGGATGAGGGGTCTCTTCTGCTCCCCTTATAGGCCTGGATGGTTAGAGTGCAGCTAGCATTGTTTTATAACATCACAATAGTTCAGAACTTCCAGAATTTATTTTTCTTCTCTTGCTGTCTTGCCGACCTTCTTTTCAGGGTCTGGGAGAAAAAAAATACAATGATATTACAGACAAATACAAGCTTATATTTACCTGACAAGATAAATTAACTGATAAATGTATGACATCATTAAAAAATTAATAAAACATGTTAATAGGTTTGCAAAAATCAGAATTGCTACTGAATTAGAATTATACTTTTAGAAGAAGTGTGTAATTTCTGTAAAACACGCATCACCAAATGATACAGCAAAATAATGAATGCTTTCACACAGACAGAGCCATCCCAAACTTAAGCCATTGATTAAACAAGCAGGTTGTGTCTGGTTAGGATGCTTAATCTGACTAATCAAAGGTAATTAACCACAAACTGATTACTCATAGTAGCCTTTGCATATTAACCTGCAATAGGTATTTAAAGTAAAGTATTGGAAATTACACACCTCAGCTTTAAATATTATGTCTTTTTAAAACTGTACATCTGTTTTAGATCATCTGAATTTCATGAGTTGTTATTATTTTTATTTGGGGTTTTTTTGGTTTTGGGATACACTTATTATTAGACACATTTATTATAGCATAAACAGCACTGTGTTGCCACTCCAAGCAAAAAGGTTTCCAGATAGTTAGAAGGAAAACACCCAGATAACTGCTTCTGTAGAGGATTTCATTATGACATCACTTCCTTGTATAACATTCTAATCTCTGATGCTGTTCAGTAACTTGGACGGGCAACATAGTATTATCATGCTATAGTGAAGTTATCATTATAGGATTAATGCACTGATTATCAATACGGATTATCATAAATTAAACAATTACAGAGTTCAAGATGCCCTCTTGTTTTTGAGGCTTTCGTTTCTTTGAAATCCTACAACATAGAAAACCATTCACTGTTAACATGCAAAGTTCATTGCACTCCGATCATTCATGCAGAGAGAATACATTTATAAAACACCACCAACATGTGGCAAAGTGCCCTGCTTGTTATCAATAAGAAACTGTGTCCTCTTCAAAGACTTTGACAGGAAGTACTTACGAGTATTGGCCCATTCTTCTGACCACCAGGATGATCACAGCAATGACAACAATCACTGCTATTAATGCACCAATTACAATCCCCACCAGCTGTCCTGTACCTGCGGCTATAAAAGGACACATCATATCAACAACCACCCCTCCTATTAGCTATTATACAGCTATATATAGCTATTTCAACTAACTTTCAACAAAAACCTGCATTTTTACCCAGAAACCATATTGTTTGTGAATTAAAATTAGCAAATTATATTGTTATATCTTCATGGCAGCAGCGATTTTAAATACTTTATAGTCCCAGTAAAGTATTCTTCTGCGACATCAGAACCACCTTGAAAGATATTTAACATGCAAATTGTGTTTGGAACTTTTTGTGTTATGCCATTACCTGACACCACATGCAAAAAAAGTGCCTTTAGTGAAAGTGAAAGGGACATGTTGTTGTCAGATATGATTACCCATACCCAAAATGTGACCTCTGCATTTAACCCATCCCTAGTGAGGAGTGAACATACACTGCAAATCATGAACACACACACACACAGCAGTGGGCAGCCATCACTGCAGCGCCCGGGGAGCAATCGGGGGTTAGGTGCCTTGCTCAAGGACACTTCAGTTGCTACCTGCCACCGCTGGAACTGAACCTGCAACCTACTGATTACAAGCCCGGCTCACTAACCAGTAGGCCACAACTGCCCCCTAATGATTTTTTTACAGAAACTTCACTTTTTCTGTTTGTGAGAATATATAATGTATCTAACCTTCTTGATCCTCCACCACAACTGTTGTGTTCTGTGTCTCTGCATGGTCACTTAATGCTTCATCAACAGCTGTGAGGGCTTCAGTGGTGACAGGTTCTTCAGTTACAGGTTCTTCTGCTGGACTGGTTGGGGTTGTTGTTTCTGCAGGCACCTCTGGTTGTGTGATTGTGACTGGTGCGTCTGTTTCTGCGATAGCTCCCTCTGTAGATGACTCGGCAGCAGACGCTTCTGTTGAAAATGAAGCTTGTGCCTCTGCGGTTTTTGTGGGAGCAGGCTGAACTGATTCAGTTACAGCCGTCACTTCCTGATCAGAAGCTGTTGGCACTGCCAGAGTACCTGACACAAATAAAAATAAAAGATAAAGAGACAGTTCTCCCAAAAAATCAAACCTGTACGATGTTCTTTCAATGAAAGTAAATATAGACTGAAATGTAGTGCATAATATTCTGTCAAACTTTTATGTGTTCCTTTGGAACAACATGAGGGTGAGTAGATGTTGACAGAATTAAAATTTCTGACTAAACTATCCCTTAAAAGAACTTTATTTCTAATAAGAAACCCACCTTTTAGCAGTAATATGTTTTGTGTCTGGACATTAGAGACTACAGGTTTGGATGAGGGCAGAAAAATTCCAGAAACATTGCCACTGTTTACTCTGTGTTTTGGTTTTCTGGTGGTTGTATCAGATAGATGAGCCAGAACTTTCTCATGGCCTGTCATTAATAGTGAGAACATTCCGGCCTCTCCATCGGCCCAAAAAAACACGCACGTACGCACTTACATTTACGTACAAAGCCATCCAACCACACCTACCCTCCAGAAAATCCAACTCTAACTACTCAGCTCCACAGTAATGAGGTCACTTCCTTTCTATGTCATACCTTCTATTAGACTAATTGTCTAACTTCCTGGGTGGAGCCAACATTTACTGCTCAGAAGGAAATGAGGCACTGCACAAAACTCTCTTAAAATGGGCAAAGGAGCCAGTTTCCTCAGACGCTGATCTTAGATCTTTCTGCATTACTCACCAAGACCTCAGCAACCATTAATTTCTGATCTCAGGTCTGTGCTATGTACCAGCATATAAGCCAGATGGACTCCATATGAGAGTCATTCTCTTGGCGATCTGAAAGGAACCTCCCTTTACAATAACATCAGCTCAGCTACTAACCTAAACAGTTTAAAATATCAAACTCAACACAGGTTAAACAGATTATGCCCTGAGCATATTACACATCAGCATGTACACATTGAATATTAAAATATGGTTTGTAATAGAATATTTATATTATGTACAATTTTAGAACGTAGCTTTTATCTTAGACTGACTCATTGTCAGGCAAGTGTGGGATTTAATTATAGATTTTTAACCAGTTGGTTAATTTTAACCTTAAATTAATCTAACCAAATTAACAAGGCTGGCCAAATAAAACACATGCATTTTCCAAGAACACGCTAAGACTTCTTTTGTGAGGGTAAAATAAATGATTTAATTGTAGGTTTTGTAAAGCTCAAGCTGGCAACACAAATGTGATGGGTTTCAAACATTTAAACAAAACTGTCAAGAAACATTCAGAGATATGCGCGGGTGGGGTGGGGTCAAAGATCACAATGTGTGCGAGGGAGTGTGTGTTTATATTAATGTTCTTGTTGACTGCTGCTAACAATCAACTCATTATGTTTGAGACCCCAACAATTAGTTCTAAGTATGGCTCTCTTTTCCTCCAACCACACACACACACAAACACACACACACATAATGTGATGGGAGGAAAGAGCAAGCTGTTTTCTCACACTTTATCAGTGTGTCTTATAAAACAACATGGGCAGCGACTAAAACTGTGTAACTGTACAATATGCGTGTGTCTTACTGCTAGTACAGGATACAATATAGGAAAACTTACAAGCAGGTGTATGTGTGTGTGTACCCACAGAAGAAAAAAATAATCTTTAAAATAAATGAATCACAAATAAAACACAATATGTTTATTATCTTTTAGGTGAATTCTCAAACGGTGCCCTGATTTAACAAGATGGTAAAATTTGCAATATAAAGTTGTAATGTGAATTCAATATGTTTATTATTTATTAAGCTTATAAAGAATTTTATAAGAAGATTCTAAAACAAAGTTGATGCTTAAATGACACATAACTGAGAACTCCTTTAAATCTCCTGGACAATGAGAGAGAAACCTTTGGAAAGCAACATTTTCCTCTGGGTGTCCATGAAAATCACACATTACACATCAGATGATCAAATTCATATCTGTGACCAAGCCTGAAACTTTTCCCTGAGAAAAACAGAAACCATAAAAGGGAAAAAGGAGAGAAAGGCAAATAGAAAGACAAATATAGAAGGAAAGAGAAAAGAAAGCTGGATAAACGAGGCCAGTATTAGAAGTTAAACTATGGTAGGAGCACCTATGAAAGCCATAGACCCCCCCCACACACACACATTAGCTCAGTTCATCAGCATCACAATCTACTGGTTCAGCAATGTGTGTGTGTGTGTGTGTGTTGTGAGAGAGTGTGATACTGGAATGTTTTAGTAATGGGAAGAGAAAGAAAAGGACATCTTATGAAGTCAGATGCACTCCCTTGTACACACACACAAACACACACACAAACACACACACACATAACATGGCATGTCATGAGTGGGCAGCAGAAGACAGGGCAAGTGGAAAATCACTCTTATCACTACAACAGCACACACATACCTCTCACAATCACCAGAGACAACATATCACAGACTAACACACACAGCATAATCTAAATACAATGCACAAGTTTCCAGACTTAAGGGAGACATTAAAAACTTTTTCATTTGGATTTAACTAAATCAATCAATCGATTCATTAATATAAGATAGTATAATCTGAATTACCTCATTTTTAGTTTTGTCTGTTTCACTTTGAGGTATGTAAAGACGATTCAGACTCAGCTGTGTGATTGGACAGAGTCTGTGGTTGCTTTTGAAGGCCTTGTGAGAGGCTTCAGGTTCATGTAGCTAAATTAATGCCCGTACACTCAATACCTTGATGTGATCTCCAATGTCAGTTTACCAATACTGTCTTCAAAACACACCACAACACATAACAGACTGACTCAAGCAGATACACATCTGCTGTTAAGACCACAACACAATGCAGATATACATTATATAAATGTATTCAATGCTATATACATGTTTGGAATAATATTAAAAATATCTCCATGAGCACATGCAGGCTTAAGGAGGAGAATCCAATGAAACCAGGCATTTAAAACAGGGAGTGGCACTACACTGGGAAAATGGGAAGAGAGGGAAACAAATGCCAGCGGGAAAAAGAAAGAGAGGCAGAAGTGGAGAGAGGAAGTCTGGGGAGGAAGAGTGCTGATGCCACTCCTTCGACTGCTGGAGGTGTGAGCTGTTTCAAAGTTTGAAACTTGCTGAGTGTTTTAGTGTAACGTTTTAGAGAGCTGTATCCGACACTGGACAACGAGTCAGAGGTTTAAAAATAACACGCATACCCCTCAGCCCACCTCTGAAGGGCTTTATGCCCCCCAAAGATGGTTACAAGTGAACGGGGGTGAGAGGGAGAGAAACGAAACACAAAATAAGTGCAAGAGGGGCGTCACTCTAACTTCTAACCAGACTGATGTAACCAGCCTGTGTACTAACTGCCCAAATGGTGCCCTTAAATATAGAGTTACTTCTATTAATACACGTGGTGTAACCCTGCCCAGAGCGAAAGAGAGAGAGAGAAACAGAGAGCAATGAGGGGGAGCGGGTGGTTTGATTTACTCCCATGTTTCTTTTGTACATCATCAGTACAAGTTTCTTTTATTTACATTAAATAGGTTGTGGGCATAACATAAACAGTGAGAGGAATACATCATTGCTGGCTAAAGACTGGCACAAAAATAACTGCACCATTACATAATTTCCCAGCTCAGGGTCCAAGAAGAAAATCACTGTATCAGCACATGCTTAAATGTCTGGATAACTTCTATCATGAGCAGAAAACATTAAGACCTCATAAATAGCTTCCCTCTGACATCATTCTGAGCAGAACAGCAATGAAAAAAGGAAAAAACATGTATATACAAATGATGATACTGGATTCAATTAGATCACACAGAATGTAAATAAATGAATCTGAAATGAATTTCTTTGTATATACTCAAACCTAAAAAACACAGCATCAGGGAAACCACTTCAGAAAGAGATTAAGATGTACAGAGTGTAACAGAAGAGTGTGAAAGAAACAAGGTGTGTGTTTGTGGTTTACTTGACCATACTGGGGACAAATTTGTAATAACTTTGCAAAAGCTGAGCAAAACCTCTTTTTGGGGACACCGTCCTTTGGAAAAACACTACAAAAAATAGTAAACTTTTTAGTAAAAGTATAAAAATAGTAAAAGTTTTACTTTATAACGTAACACACACCCTAACAGAAAACTTTCTGCATTTTTACAGTTGTAGTGTTTATAACTAGCTGTGTATGAAAACAATAGAAGATTGATAATTAAGTGTGTGTGTGTGTGTGTGTGTGTGTGTGTTGACTTACTTGCGAGGGTGAAGGTACACAAGGGCCCCGTCAAGGTGACCAGCAGCAGCAGTATGATCCTCATCATGGTAAGAGCTCAGATTCTCCAACTGAAAGTTTTACAAACTCAGTGGCTCCTTGAAAAGCACAGCAGGCTCTGGATGAAACTGCCTCACTCAGAAGTGTGGCATAAAGTTGGTTTGAATGGAAAGGGGCGGTGAGGTCTGGAGCAGCTGTCTGGACAGAGCCAGTGAGAGAGCCAGTGAGAGAGTGTAAATGTGTGTTAGAGTGGGTATGTGTGTCTTGAGGGGTTAGGGGGTTGGGCATCAGTGTTAGGTGGTCCTGCCCCTTTTGCCTTAAAGTAAGTCTCCAGTCTGTTTTGCTCTCTCTCAAAATGTAAATTCTCAAAGCACTTTATTGATATGACTGGCTATATACACACACACAACTTGGAAGAAAAAAATAAAGTACATATGCAAAAAAAGTAGCAGTGAAAATAAAACAATAACAGTTAAATAGAAATAAAAACAAACTACAATTAAATAGAATCTCTCTATTAATATTTAAGAATGCCAGTTTCACATTTGTATAAATTGTGCATTGAAAATGTCAACAAGTCTGGTGGACAAAAAGTGAAAATCCCAGTTTTGTGAAAAACCCGTCACTTTTTAAATGAATTATGCGTTGTGTGTCCCTCATTGTGTTAGACTTTATGACATAAGTATGGATGTGAGGAGAGATTATTTTTAATTGTCTGCTATCATGGTATTAATTAAGAAAAACAGCAGTTTACGATGCTACAGAATACATTTCTTGACACAGAATTATTCTACATTGCTAAAAGTCAGTTTTTAAATAACGTCTTCACCCGAGAGCAGATAATTACACAGACAGTCCACAGAGGAAAGTTCAAAGCATGTCTGAATTCAGCGTTTGTGTCACATCCTGCTTTCATTTGGCCAATTTTGGAAGACAGCACAGATGTATCCTTCACTGCCTGTAGAATTCCAGAATCCTGTTCATGTAATTCCGGGGTTGTGGGAGGAAATGGCATCTGGGGGTCTTCAAGTGGTTAAATGTTTTTATTTTTAATGTCAATTATTTTTTGTATGTGTGACATTTATATTGTCATTTATACAGCATTGAAGAAACAAAATGAAAAGCTTTATATTCGTTTTAAATTATTATACAGTATAGGCTACATAACGGTGCCTTTAAAGTCGAAAAAGTCTGAAAGCTGTTTCCTCATGTAGTACTTTTCACATAACAAAACTTTGCTTGTACACTTATTGACTGACTGTGCAGCGAGGCAGCTGTCCGGGGTTTCGGACGCAGCCAGGAAGGGACCGTTTGATTTTATTGGGTGTGAATGCTGCCGATTTATGCTGACATCTAGTGTCAAGAAAGTGTTATTACAGGAGCACTTCTGTCTGAAAGCCCCCATATCAACAACAAATATATAGACATGTTCATGTAGGTCTGAGGGTACATATAAATTCGTTTTAACTGTATTGATGGCAGGTAAATTTGTTCCTGATCATTTTGGGAGACATCTAAAGACATTTTTCAACTCATTCAAATGGTTTCATCATTTGAAAACAACATGAAAGTAACAAAACAATTTACTCACTAAACTTTACTCACTACTTTTTATTCCTGATCCCTGTAGGAGCCGCCCAGCAAAACTTCTTGAATACATTCACAGCAGTGCAGTAGATTCTGTAAAGATCTGTGAACTTAGCAACAGTGGTTCACCTTAGAGCATTTAAATGCAGTTCATGGACGTTTTTAATATTGTGGGAGTGAATTATTTGTGGATCATAGAGAAGCAGAGGAAGAAAAAAAGATGCCAGTTTTCTGACTTTTGCCGTCAATTAGTATATTACACTTACGCATACATGCTGTATTGCAAATGACCGTTAGATGGCGCCATAAAGTCTCAATTCAATCTTCAGACCCACAGTATGAGCAATTATGCCCATATTGAAGAACATCGATACATATTTTCATACTAAATGCATATGACTAAATGCATAGGTTATTACAATAATTACACAATTAACAACTGTCTTTCCAATCATAGCCAATTATATCTCTCTAACACACACACTGGCACTGCATAATTAAATTCAAGGTTAATGTACTAGAGTTGATTCTGTATGTAACTGACTGATTCAATCAGCACGCAAAGCGTTTCCACATTATTCCAC
>JAZGTK010004236.1:0-13788 GCA_036877625.1 Ambastaia sidthimunki | reverse complement strand
TATGAGAAATACTAACTTAACCCATGGTCTAAATCAGTTGTTTGTTTTGTTAGTATTCAGTAATATTCATGTCCTCATCCATGTCACCATTGTTTAGATTAATTAACCCACATCTGTTAAGCACTCCAAAAGATGAGTGGTTTAATTTCACTCAAGCATCTCTCATCATCTTTTTAAAACGTCAAGAGTTGTAGTGGTCCACAACCTTCAAAAACAAAAGAGAAATAGATTCCCTGAAAAAATACGATCCTTTTTAGGGTGAAGCAGATTTTTTCAAAATGCTTTTCTCTCCTTCTAACTTATGTTTTTGTGTGTGGGTTTGGTCTGTGTATAGCTGATAGTACAGAGTAAATGCACTTTGAAACCACAAATGACAGTAAGAGAATTAGGAGCAATACACTGTGGTTTAGAAAATATATAAAATTGTAAAAGCAATAAAGCCTGTTGTACTTATGAACTGATTTGAGAGAAATTCAGACAGTTCCTAGAAGTTTATCTAGGATGTAATAAATTCTGACCTGCTGCTCTTACAGTTTCAACATTCAGTATTATCTCTGTTATTTGAACGCTGAGAAATATTTGTTGCTGTCTTTGTGTAGATATTGCTTCTTGCATTTGGGAATATTTATTATAAGCAGCCTCACATAAGCAGATTTCTGCAAAATGAACAAGTTCTAAACAAATCTCTCATGTAAGTATGTTGGCTAATGTTTGCGCTTCGCTAATAATTTGTGCTGGGATTGTAGTTCTCTTAGCTCAATTTAACACATTTTCTGTGTCTGAAATCGTTCCAATCCATTTAAATCAAAACTGGAAAAGTGCAAAAAGTGCCAGCAGATACTGTCTGGACCTAATTATTTCTGACTTAAGAATTCAAAATCTTCTTCTGATGGAAACTTCCTCTGCCACACTCCTCATTACAGCTTCACTTTATTTAAAACTGTTCAATAAAACTGAAATGAAATCCTAATTAACTTGAACTCAGTCTGAATGAAAACCGTGATCACCCAGAAACTTTATGAATGTCATTAATTCCGTTAAAGCTGCTCTTTATCAGCTATAGCCAATGTTAGTGTTTTATTGTTTAACTGCTGTATGTATGTGTATGCTTGTGCTCTTATGTTTATCTGAAGAGGATCCTTATCTGTGCAGTCTGAATGAGACAATTGTGTCAGTTACATTATCTGGGTAGAGAAAGAGTTTAGAAGATGAGGAGTGGATGTCACTGCTTATTGAAAGAAAAGCACTCCAGAGAGACATGGCACTCATAACACACCTGCAGCTTAATGCACAGGTATGCGCAATCATGTAGAAAGCAACTTAAGCCAGACTCGAACCTATAAAGTCCACATGAGCACCACAGCATAATGTGTTGAAATATGTGTACTAACTAGTATGTATTATTACAATATTTTACCTATTGCTGGAGCACCATTATAATGACTCATTTGCTTTGGTTCTTAACATTAAATGCCAAATTCACAAGACAGCTATGATCACATTAGCAACAACAATTTTTTATCAGAATCTGTTAAATGCTCAAAACAGAAGAATGTTTACATTGGTCAATCCAAGAGTGAGTGTTCTGGTATAAAACGTGGCTGATGTGTGTGGTTGGCCAGACAATTTCCCTGTCCCATCTGCTCCTGCTGTCCGACTCAAACCCTGATGAGTTGCAACCTCCCCCTCTTTCCCAGACCAGAGATCCATCAGCAGACCTGCCACTCAGAGCCTGGTGTGGGGGTGGGAGAAATGATAATAGTGTCTTTGCCATCTTCCTGTTTTCTGCTGTGCAGTTTGTATTAACTCAAAGCATGCAGTCACACTGTTCACACACACACACACTCACAGGTTTATTTTAAATGAGCTTAATATAGGTTTACAAGGTCTATCCTGACTTCCAGATTTAAAAAATGCTCATGGTAACATTAATGACTCTCGGTTAGAATCAGCACTTGACAGGCCTAGCAAGGTCCAGACTAATCTCACAGAGACACTTACCAGTAAGTCCCTGGAGAGTGGGCCGGGTCTGATAAGGTCTGCTAAAGTCAATTTACTATTCCTCATCACCACACACACACATGCGTACATACATTCACTCTGGTCAGTGTGTAAAGACCCAGCTGGTTCTCAGAGGGTACATGTCACAAATGACTAACGTATCCCATAATGCCATCTGCTTCCGATATCCCAGAGAGCCTCTAACCAATCACAAGCACATGGTCATTGAAGAAACACCTGACTGACATTACAGGACCGCCTGTTACCATGGTGATGGGCCCAGCTACAATGAGTGGGCTCCTGGGGGATAAAACTCCAAGACACATTGTTTTAGAGGTCGCCTGTGTGTATTTTGCCCTGATATTGGTTTGTGCATATATACCGACCAAGAGTCAGTTAGCTGTTGGTCAAGATTCCTAGCAATTTTGTCTCAATAAGTGTATGTGTGTGAGGGTCTGTCTGGTCCATTGTCTCCGGCTGTGCAGGGGCTACGTTAATTGTCTCTCCTCTCCTCATTTTCCTGCTCAACAGAGCGGAGAGAGAAAGGGATAGAGAGAGAGGGGCCGTAGAACAATGGAGAGAAAGATTCAGAGGGCCAATAAAGAGAAGAAGACAAAGAAATAGAACAGAAAGAGTAAATAAGATAAACAGTATTTATGCTGTTCTATTCTTTTTTTTAAACAACATTAAAACTAATCAAATCACTAATTACTAAAGCCAAGTAATTAAAAGCAACAGAACTAGTCTTAAATGCCAGACTTTAAGATTTATTTAGGTCTAGGTTCTTTACACTGAAGAGGTCATTGAAAAAAATAGTCCACCACAAGGGATTTTTTGCTTTTTATCACTGACAGAAAACACATTAAGACTGACAGCTGAATGTCACCCTCACTCACAGCTCTGGCGCTAACCTGGAGGAAGTGATGTCATAAAGTGAGGGAGGTGTTTTCATATGGCTCAGAATATCAGATGAATACATGTGCTATATTTCACACAGTACAGGCCTCACCGACCGTCAGCTTGTGAGAGATGTTGCGTGTTATCTTGGAGTCACCATTGAGGAGCTGTTTTCTCCTCAATGGTGTTTTTTCTGCTTGATTTATGAATGCATCCATGCAAGCCGCAATTATTTACAGCTTGTGGTCACCATCCTTCTTTCCGGGCAGGGAGTGGTCAGTGAAGGATGTGGGGCTAAATGGACTCACAATGGGTGTGTTTGGAATGGGATACTAGTTTACTAAACACTGCACAATGTATAGTGTAAACTATTGCTATTACAATTAGTTGTATACGTCAAATAAAAAGGATATATTTTGGAAGTCTGATCATATAAAGAGTCAAGTAAACAATGTTTTACTTCTTGATTATTCATCACTCAGCAAATGAAATGTTGAGTGAATTGCATTATGGGAAAATGTAGTAGGTCAAAAACATGCATGCCTTGCAGAGTATGTATACTATACACTGCTGAAACAAACAGCTGTATGCTAATAAACCTTGGTATTATATATATAATATATATTTGTGTTTGTTATATATCTTACTCACATTTTTAAGAGAGTGATGGATTATTCTGTTCATGTGGTTTGTGTATTTGGGTGTGGTTGCTAATCCTTTAGGCCGCTCACAAAATCGTGCTATTATGACAGAGTGATTAAAATGAATGAGAAAATGAGCATTTGATCTATTGTGTCTCTGGACTGACTGCAGTGGAAAGACTCTGATGCCTTTGGAATTCACACTATTGTGGAATAACTGTGGTTATATAGCTGAATGAAGAACACACACACACACACACACACACACACACACACTCAAACCATTCTCCCAGAACCACATTGTTCAGCAGTTTTTAAGATAACTAAAGTAAAATTTTTGAGTGGGAACATTGGAACAAAATATACTTGCTCTCACGGACACACAACACAAAATGTGAAATCACAACTCTGTTAAATGTGTCAGCGTTTCCAGATCTCTCCCCTCACTCAGTGTTATGTTCTACAAAACTGCAACTGCAGTCATGTTTGGCTTGGCTTCTAAAATTAAAATGTTTGAGAAATCTGAAGAATTAAAAACATCTAATCTAATAAGTGACACCATATTTCTTTACAGATGACTTATATAACACAAAAGTAACACAGTGGGGAAAAAGCAGATTACTAGTAGTAACTATAGGATTTTGTTTCATTCTATATAAACTTCCATTGTGTTCCTACCAGGCTAAGAACACTTAACTACATCATGCATTATATATTATATACACAATATATTAAATTATATACACTATATATTAAAAACATTTTATGTATTGAAACAGACAGTTTAAGGCGCAAATGCCACGTTTATTTTGACAGGTGTCCTCCTGTGCTTTGCATCAGATGGTACAGTCCATTTAAAGAGCCGCTGGGAGTCACTGCGTGCGATCATCTCGCCCCACCAGAGCGCGCGGCGAAAGGGATCACGCCTGTTGGGAAGCGCGCTGTGTTATTCCCACCAAAGTGTCTCTCTCCACCTGATCTTCTCTCTCTCTGACAGGCATCGCACAGCATGGGACTCTGAATCGCTGGTCTGGTGGATATCGATAATTTCTGCTTGTGTGAAAGAACAGGAGACGGAATGGGTTTTAGTGTCTTTATGAAGCAGCAATCGATATGACTCGCTCCGCTGGATCTGTGGATTCTCCCCGCAGGCGAAGATCCGGAGCATGATGGACGAGAAGACGCAGGTCGATGGCGCGATCCAGTGCGCGGGTCAGGAGCTGACAGCCGCCGGCCACAGACTGGCGGAACTCGGCGAGCTGGAAGAACCGGGCGAACCGCACGAACATCAGCAGAACCACCACGGTAAATAACCGCACCTGTTATCGCTCTCACCACTTACCTGCGTGACCTTTTGAGTGAATGGAGAGTATATTAACTCCAAACTCTCTCCCCCTCTCTCTCTCATTGAGAGTATGAGCGGATGAATGAACCAGAGAATTTATTTCTCTTCTGTTTCTCCATCATTCTCCAGCAAGGTTTGAGTTGTGTCCTCTCACTCCTGAAATGTTTTTAAAAACAGTTTGCAAGTGTTGTTTTGTGTCAAAGTGTGTCTGTTTCATAACAGACTGTGCGAAAATTCTTGCTTCTGTTTGTCAAAATGTGCAGATCTTTTCTTGGTTATGCAGAACTTTGTAAAGACAAGAGAAAGCATTTTACTAAGAATTAGAGTAATGCAATCGAACACTGGTCATATTTCAGGAAATGGCTCTTCAGTTAATTTTCCATTAATACAATCACACTGAGCTTTCCACTCTCCTGCTGTTAAAGTATGTGTTGTTGTAGCCATTGATTAATCGGTTTGTGTTCTGACTGTTTGTCTCTGTGCATTGTGTAGCCTGGGATACAGTTTTTCAGCTCCTTGTGTCTCTTGGGTGACCAGAAAAAGGCTCTCAGAAATCCACAGCCCCTCCCTCAAACAGTCCACCTGTGTTCTCTGGGTTAAGTGGACACTGTGGGCCAGTTTGGGCCACATCATTTGTTGTTGATGTATTGAATGTGTCTGCAGTAGATTTGATTTAACATACATTCATACACACAAGCACCCATCAATATACACATCTATTCTTAGAGCTGTGTGTGTGTGTGTGTGTGTCTCATAATGAGCTTGAAAATGCTCATACACACAGAGACGTACAAACTGTAATTGCACATATAACTTCACATTAATTCTTAGGAATGCTTGATTCTAATAGTCAGTAACAGCATTCTTTGCTCAGACATGTTTGTGTAATGACCTTTACACTGGATGCTTGATCATGTCCCTGGCAACCAATTTTTCTACAAAGCTGTGCGAGATTCATGTCTCATATGTACTTCATTGTATTTCTTCTCACATATTACAATAAAACAATGATATTTAATGTCCATTTTTCTATGTACTTGGTCTAATGAGCAGTATAATGTTCAGTCAGCCAGACATTATCAACAAAATAAAGCCTTTAGGATGATACAAGACCCCCAGTGCTATGACAATAACCAGCTCACTCTACGTTATCTCTTACGTACATTGCAGAATTATTTTCAGTGTAAGTCATAAATCTTTTTAAATGTAAATTGTCTCTTTAAAGCCACAAACTTTTGTCTCTCTACTGCCATCTGTGTTTGAAGCATAGCATTGCAGGTTACTTTACATAATTTATATTACATGTTAAAGACAAATGAAGGGTAAGGTAAGGTGACCGTTTTAAAACTGATTTGTCAGACACTTGCTCAATAAGATTTTTGTTAATTTCTAGCCTGAAAACAATACAGATTGCAGCTTTAATTAAATGTCAGTGACAGTTTACTCAAATTTACTCAAATTTATTTACTCAAATTAAATCTCAAATGTGTTGCCCATGTTTTTTGAATTAGGCCCATTGTTGCTAAACGATAATTCATACAAAACGTGACCACAGAAACAACAACCGACAGTGAGCCTCCTGCCCGCAGCTTTTTCTCGTTTTATTCAGCGCTCAATAAGAGCTCAGCAGATTGTGATCTTGTGTTTAACATCCCACATCCACTTCACCTCTCAGTGTTCTACCTTGGGCTTGGGTTGCCAGGTCATTAGGCACAAACTCCCCCTTTTGTGTTTCACACTGACCGAGTCTCACTATAAGCTAATCAGAGACTTTGTTGATGCTTGTGTAATTTAGCAACATGTCAGAACTCCGGATGTGTATATTGACAAAATAATGACTCAGGGATGAAACCTCAAACAGACACAGATGCTCATACATTGTCTGTCAGTGTAGATGAGAACAGTGCTTATTTATCTCTTGGAAGTGTGAGAAGCAGTGCAGATGGTCCTACAATGACCTGCTGCTAATGAATGAGACACTCGGTGCATACAAATCAACACACGTACACGATCTTGTAGTTTATTGCCCAGTGTTTGTACAGTCTCTGTATTGACTGTGGTGTCATGTGACTAGGAAAGATTCTAAATAGCTTTCCTGTAGCTCAACTGTTGGAGCATGGCGCTAACAAGGCAAGGTCATGGGTTCGATTCAGAGGGAATGCAAACTGACAAGTGCACTAAAAGTCGCTTTGGATAAAAATGTCTGCCAAATGCGTATGTAAATGAGTTTGTTGTATTTCGTTTTGTTTATCTTCATGCATTTGCTGGTGATTTTGACCCAGTTTAGACCTAAGATTTTCATCCTTTCAGATTTGACATCTTCTACGAATGTGATGTGAACATGGCAATTTAAAATGCTTTCACTGTCACTGTGTCCCTTACACCCAGACTGCTAATGGTAACTTTTTAGATGTGATTTGTCATGTTGGGTCAGTCTGACCCAGTAAAAGCTGTGCTGGACCTTTAATGATAACAGCATGGAGGGGTTAAAGTTGATGTTTGTGAAGTTTTCCCCACTGCATCTGTAAGAGAGAGAGGATGTAAGTGGCCATACAGCTGCATTAGCAGACCTTGCATCTGCTTATTATGTGTTATTGATGTTTTTAAACTGCCTCAATGACTCAGCTGGGTTTTGAATTGTTTTAATATGGCAGCCGTTGGTTTGCATGCATGTGCAGAAAGTAGTTATTTATGTTTATGAGAGTTGTTGGTCTATTTTACTGTATGTGCGTACAACTGTACATTAAGTACAATGTACTTAATGAACAAAATACTGGATGCACTGTACATAACTAATTAAGTACAAAACTGCATATATTTTGTGTTACTGTTAGGTTACGGTTAATTACTGTATAAACATACATGCATTTGATAACTCCAGTTATGACTTTATTAGTTACAATGGAAACAGTTAAACAGACACTTAAATCTTAATGGAATTACTGTAAGTACTCCAGCATCTTGAGACAATACAAGCAGATTTATCTCATACAGGTGAGTTTGTATCAAGCTGAGGTTATGTCATAGCGGCTGCTGAAGTTCGAATTCCCCATCTGTCTGTCTCTAGGCAGCAGTGTGGGTTGCTAGGCAATCTTCTTTCATTATGACATCACAAAGGAGAGGACTGATAATTCTGCTGAAAGCTTTTCTCCCTTTCTCCATATATGCTCGCGCGCTCTTTAGCTGATCAATGCTTTTAGTTTATCCCACTGACATTAATGAGGTCTGATAGGGGATCATTAGCATGGGGATAAAAGTGGTTACATGAACAATGTATGAACAAGGTGTTTGTCCATGTGCTTGTCTATTATTAAATTCAAGATGGATCAAGTTGGTTATATCTCTGCAGGAGTGTGTTACAGACAGTTATGTGTGTGTGAACGGTCTGCAGGCCGCCGTATTCCTGATCCCTGAGATGTGTGAACGGTCTAATTTAAATGCACGGCAGAAGATGAAACATCTGACGTATATCCAGATGAAGCAGCTGGACCGAAGCAGTCAAGTGCCACGCAGCTCGGTTCCTTTATAAAGACCATTTTCATGCTCGGATCAAAGCTGTCACTATAATTTAAGATGTTAGGCTTTAAATGGCACTAAAGCAGCATTAAAGGTCAGGCTAAACCAGCACCATCAAGTTAGAGACAGTTTTAGGCTCACTTTTAATCTAATATCATCAGACATACGAGCACAATATGCTCTCAACTAATCTATGCCTCCCTCTAAGTGTTCAGTTTCATTTTCTCACGTGATTCGATTCTCCTTGAATTCTTTTATCTTCTGATCTTCTGATTTACCTGGCCTGTAATTTTGCCTTCTTCATATCTTGTCAATGATGCCAACAAACCCTATATTCTTTTGAATAATGCTGACTCATTCTTTTGCCTCATGCAAAAGAATTTTTCTTTTTTCTTTTGCCTCATTCTTTTGCCTCAATGCTGACTCATCCTTATTGATAATGTTGCCCTACTTCTCTTTAAGCTGATGATGTGGAGTCACTCTTTTACCTTGTTGACAGTGTGAACGTCCTCATAGTCCTCTTGTACTCGGCAGTAGTTGTGACTGTAATGTATGCAGTGTTCTTAACACTTATGTCTCTTCTTTCCCTTTCACAGCTTTTGAAATCTGGTTATCTGTTTATACAGTAATTTATTCAGAACATTTTGTATCTCTGCTGAAACTAGCTGTGTTGATTATTTTCTGCTCTTTAATGTAGTGAGACACAGTATAGTTACTGTAAGTATAGTAGTTAAGTATAATAGTTAAGTATAGTACTGTAAGTATAGTTACTGTATATGGTATAGATGCTGTCAGTATTCTTATCATAACTGATAGACGCATACATCAGCCAGGACAATTAACCTGCTGTTTTTTGGCCACTTTAAGACGTTTCACATCGGCCGACAAATGTGCTTGCATGAACGATTAACATTAGTGTTCATTTCATCTATTAGCAGTTTCAAAATCTCCTGACAGAGTTGTCGGACATTTTGGGTTTTCAAAGTGTTTTATTTAATCTTGAGTAAATACTGTGTAAAATATCTTTTTGTGTAATTTCATTAATTTAATCAAAATCTCATTTGATTATCTATTTTGTTAGATACATTTTAATGATATTGGACATTATATTATTTAGTTATTTAGGCTCTTAGATATTATAATTGCCATTATATATTGGCCATTAAAAACCCTTATAATTCAACCACTACTCATAATATTTTTGCTTGTGTCTGGTGTGATGTTTTTCCTGCCTCTTCAGCTTGAGCGCCCTTGTTCTGCTGGGATTTTTTTGCCTAGGGTTTTTAAGAGTGTGTGTGTGTGTGTGTGTGTGTGTGTGTCAGAAAAGCTTAATAAATAAGCCCTGTCTCCAGTTATCACAAAGTATTTTTGTCAGTGTGTTAAGAACTACATCTCTCTCTCTTCTCATTCTTTCTGTATGCATCCGTTTTTGTATTTCTCTTTCATGTTCAGTGTTCATGTTGCACTGCTGAACGCTGTATATAAGTCTTTACTACAGCTGTGTGGTGGTGACGGCAGTGATGGTTTCTGTATTGAGGGTGTTCAGGTCACCTGATATCTGTATATCCTGCTGCTCTAGTGTCCTTGATTGAGGCCGTTTAACCCTTGAGTGTTGCACCACGTCTATGATCATGTTCTTTGAATGAATGAGTGTGTGTGAGTGTTTAAATCATCATACACTTCATACCATTAACTGACTCATTCACAGTAATACCACATTGGACTAAAATGCTATAAAAGGTGATATATAACTGCTCATATAACAGGCCCACACACACACTATAAAATAAGTATCTATATAATGAAATATAATGGAAATCAAACTATATAATGACATAAGCACTATATGATATCAAACAAATTAAACAGCTTATACAACATATAGTTTGACTCAAGAGTTTGAAAACCTTTTCAAAGGTTAAACATGCACCTTGTGTCCATTAAAAAAAATAGTCCCTTTTTTGCATTCCTTGAGGAAGGTGCTGTAACCTTTGCTCAGCATAGCTTAAACTTCTCAATGAACTCACTTCACACACACACACACACACACACACACTGAGTGTCATATTCCACCTGCAGCCTCAGTGTGGAAGATCTCAAGAAGCTGATAGGACAGTTTTTCTCTCTCTTTCATGTCTGTCTGACTATAAAACAGCAAAGAAGTGAGTAAACGTGCATGTGATTGAGAAACGCATTTGTTGTCATGCACGCTGTCCCGTAAAGTTTTGCATTTTGTCATGTGATCTGTTCGGACAGAATTGAAAAATGTGGCATTTTCTGCCATGTGGTTACAGAATGAAATCACAATTTGTAATGAATATCAGATCATATTTGGTGCACGTATGATAATGTATGTTTGGGCGGTTGGGTTGAAACCTTTGTATTTTTAAAAATTAAATTTGTGTAGCTTTCTCAAGCAGACTATCTGCTTGTTGTCTTGTTGTGTTATTGGTTAAGTTGCAAGGCTTCAAGGTTGTGTTTTCCAGTGTTCACCATAATGTTTAACACAGATGTTGAGAGCAAGCTTATATCTGTTTACTGTTTGGCATCAAAATGGCTGGATGGGGTTACCAGCCAGAGATAGAGAGAGTGTGTGAGTGTGTGAGTGTGTGAGTGTGTGAGTGTGTGAGTGTGTGAGTGTGTGAGTGTGTGAGTGTGTGAGTGTGTGAGTGTGTGAGTGTGTGAGTGTGTGTGTTTTGCTATTTACAGCGTTCAGAGACTATATATCTCTCTAAAACGAGTCCTGTACCCCTTCCTACCAATGAGGTTACAGCTAGACGCCGGAAACTGGAATTCTAAAATAAAATGATCAGGAATGTTTGGTAAGATTTTATGCAGTTCTATGCAGTTTAAATAGATATATATATTCTGTAGTTACATGCAAGTCAATATAAACAATAGAGGTTTAAAAGGTTAACATGACATCAGATTTTCTGGACGGAAATCAGTTTTCCAATATTCAGGTGTGACTTCATAGCTGCGTCACGTGGTCGTTATTCCTGGGCCTCATAATGGAAAAGCTTCCTGCGTGTGTACCGATGGAGGAGAAGATTTGGGAAGAAGTTATAAAAAGGGCAAAAGCTTGATAGAAAGGATTTACGTTTTAAACTGTGGTCTCTCAGCACATTCAGCAAAGCAGATTCAGTGCATAGAAGAACATTTTAGCATCTTGATCGAGGCCTGAAAACTTGCCAATGAGAGCAACACTGATCATTTGTCATTAAGAGGATGTTATGCCATCAGAAGCATCATCTTCTATCACCGCAATTGACTTATTTGTGTCCCATAAACATCTTATTCAGGATTAATTGGTTGCTTTTGGCACTGCCCAGCTTTTCATCTTATGGTGCTTTAATGCTCAGAAGTTTAGAGAGTCTCTCTCGATTTAACCATTGTGCCTGTTGTCATGGTTAGAACTGAATTAAATGGTTTTGTCACTTATCGCAGGTACTTCATTTCTTCTAAGCCTCGTTTCACGTCTCCCAGGCTAAAGTTAATTCGTTAAAGTGCCTCTCAGCGTTTGATGTTCATCTGTGTTGTTGTTCTGTTCAAGCCAACAGAGACAGACTCTTTTTTTTTTATACTCAGATTTTTTTATAGATTTCTGTTGCAAGTTCATACGGTTTTGATTTTACAAACTGAGTTGAAATTCACTTCTGTGGTTATTGTAAGTGAGCCAAAACGCCTGTCGATATTGCTTAAGTTGTTTTTAACCTCAAATATTCTTGTAAGGTCTGATAAAGTGTTATTTAAGCTGAGTTTTCAGTCTAGTCATCTGACCATGGCAGCAGTTGTGAGCATGTTTACATGTGCTGGGCCTGTTTATGGCAATGGATCAATGTTTTCAATTGACTTAAAAAAGTATTTGTGCACCGCTTATGCCTATTACGTCCAGATTTATGCAACTATGACGCCCCTCTGACACCCCTCTGACTAAAAAGGCATTGAGGTTTGGGCACTGTTACCTTGGCATCAGTTGCTTAGCAACCCCAGTCATCTCCTGACTCTAAGAGTTTTGAACTCTAAAATAGACATTTTTACACTTCAGATCGCCAAAGATCACATACAAGCATTTTACATTAAGTGTCACAGTGTAAAAACCATGAACTATTTTTAGGCCTCAATGACATCAGGCTGACATCTTGCTAGTGGCTAAATTCATGTATAGCAGTAATAGTGGTTCTCAATTGTGGTTTCTCATAACTCCAATTTTACATTTTTACACTCAATTGTTAAACAATGAGTTACATAAGTCAAACAATGAGAGAAAAATAATAGCATGACATTATTAACATGGCTAAACAAGCAGTGATTTTGCAAATACATTTAAACAACAGCAAAGTTTCAAAACCTCAGATGAATTGTTAAAGACAACAAAAGAAAAGTAATTTCACGCCTTTTTCTTAGTCTGACATGTCGTTTTTACGCCCTCGCATTTTAAATCTTGTTTCTGACTCTCTGCTTGGTAAACGGTGTGTGTCATCCATTCATCATCGATCTGTGAGTGACAAAGAGAGAACGAGCCAGAGAGAAAGACAAAGGAAAGGAACTGTTTAAAATGGCATATTTTATACGAACTGACTTCTCAGAGAACTGTGTCACCTGACTCTGTGTGTGTTTTGGGTACTAACAGTATAGATGTTAATATATAGACAGACAGTCTTCATAGTGAATTCTGCTGTTCCAGATAAAGGGTGGAGAAGGACAGAAGATGGAGAGAAGATAAAACTAACTGTCTTAACACAGAGTATTCAGTGATTTTATGTCACTCATAATCATGAAATCAATATTCTTCCTGTGTGTGTGTGTGTGTGTGTGTGTGTATGTGTTTTGAGTCAGATGTGGGATCTTATCATGCTTATCAGAAGGATGTTGATTCTTGACACTGTGAACAGGCAAAACAGGTTTTTCACTCTAAAATTAAAATTACAAGTGATGGGAAAACTAAAAACATTCCACCCCGTCTGTCAGCAAAGCATATTTTGCTCTGCGGAACAAAGCGGGTAATTTGTTTTAAAACTCATATTGGTTAGGCAGAGAGGATTTCTAAGCAGTGAAATACATCCTGGAGGCGTTATAATAAAATCCGGTGGCTAAGCCTCTGCGTCCTCATTGATTTGTGAGTTTAATGCTTTCAGCTTGTTCTGCAGTGGGGGGTGTTAGATTTCAGCCAGATCAGACTGAGATACACCACTGCTGTAACCAGAGGTCACGAATTCAGCTGAACTCCAGATATTTACTCATTAAAACACAAACCACCATCCACATATACAATCAAATGGAAAATGTAGAATGCCGGCAAAAATTCTGCTTGTGTACAATGATTGATAATATAATTGTGTGTGTGTGTGTGTGTGTGTGTGTGTGTGTGTGTGTGTGTGTGTGTGT